>OVAO01001114.1:0-16397 GCA_900406285.1 Biscutella auriculata
TTTTTCAAATTTTATTTACAATTTTTTATATATTTTATTTAATATATTAATTTCACATACTTTCTCTATATTTTCATATACCTATATTTTTAGATAATGTTTTTTTGTGGTTTGATATTTTTTATTTCTTATAATTTTTAGTTTTAGTATTTATTTTTTTCTTCTTGTAGTTATTATGTAAGTATCAAAATAATAATTAAAATACTATTTATGTATATGTTTAATATTTAAAATATAGTAATTAAATTTTATATATAAATAATAGTTGACTGTACGTTATTTTAATTTGTTTTTTTAATGATAATGTTATTTGATGATGGAGAAACATGCGATTATAAATAAGCTTTTTATGATATTTTAGGTATTTTGTTTTTGGACGTTAACTGACGACTGTGTAACTTGAACCTGAGCCACAATTTCGTAGTCTCTCATCTGAGAATACCTTTTTGCAAAAATCAAAATCAAAAGAAGAAGAAAAGAAAAATGCAAGCAATCTGCAGCCATGGCTGCCTCTGCTTCAAACACTGCCACTCTCTCTCAGATTCCTCCTCCAAGTTCCTCTCTCCGTCTTCTTCTCCCTCGCTTCTTCCTCAGGTAAAATTCGCGTTACCCCGAGACATTTACTGCAAAATTTGCGGAATTAGGAACGACATTCCCCCAATATTTGGATGATGCAACTGCTTCATTCTTCAGTTTAAGTTAATCTGTTTGCCACAGTCGATGAGTGTAGAAATATCGAAATTATGTACAGATATCAGATATGTCGGAGCTTTTTTATTAACTAAATCTGAAACCTCTTGGATTTGATGATTATGGATATAGTAATGTTGATTCCAGTTCTTAGATTCGTTTGTTATCTACAGAGATGCCATACGTTCTGTATTCCGAAGCTTGGAAGTAGCAGTGAGAATGGGCGAGGAAGAGGAGTGACAGTGAGAGCCGCAGGGGAAGGGACTAGCGAGAATTTTGCTCCGCTTGCTCCGGTTGAGCTGGATTCTCCTGTGGGACAGCTTTTGGAGCAGATTCTTAGAACTCATCCTCATCTCTTGCCCATTACAGTCGATCAACAACTCGAGAAATTAGCCACCGAAAACGAAAGTCTTAAAGCGGAATTGTCTTCCTCACAAGACGTTCTCTCTAAGTAAAAGTCTTTAATCCTCTCTCCTAGTTATTTTATTTTTTGCTTCTAACATATCACTTTTTTTTAGTGAAAAACCCAACCCGCTTCGATGGACTCTTGCATAAAGCTTACTGCAAATTGGCAAATACCTCTCATGTCTTGATATTTTTAAGTAGAGAGCCTAGAGCTGGATCCTGTAGTGATCGATTCAACGGATCCTAGTTTAGCATCTTCCTACGTCTCCAATTTTTCTTATTACTTGTTTAGAGCATAGTACTGATTTTGAGTGAGAAATTTCCACGAGTTTCTATGGATGATTCACACTTGTGATAGAAAAACTTGGTGAATCAGGCAACATCTTTCTTGCAATGCTTAGTAAACTAGAGAATCTAGGCTAAGTCTACGTGTAGGTTCCATTCAAATTCATTCACTGGTATGAGTAATTTTAGATGGTTTCTTTTCTCTTACAAGATGTTGCTGCATGCTTGAATTGCAGGAGAATATCTGAAGTTAAAGAAAAGGACAAACGGAAAACCTTGGCGGAAATCATTTACTGTTTAGTGGTACATAGATTTGTGGAGAGAGAAATATGTATGATTCCTCAGATTAAACCAACTTCAGACCCAGCAGGACGGGTAGACTTATGGCCGAACCAAGAAGAGAAGCTCGAAGTCATTCACTCTGCGGATGCATTCGAAATGATACAGAGTCACTTGTCTTCTGTTCTTGGAGACAGAACAGCAGTTGGTCCTTTAAGCTCCATTGTTCAGATAAGCAAAATCAAACTCGGAAAACTCTATGCTGCTTCAGTGATGTATGGCTATTTCCTCAGAAGAATAGACCAAAGATACCAACTTGAGAGAACCATGAATACACTTCCAAAACGGCCTGATAAAACCCGAGAAAGATTTGAAGAACCATCGCCTCCTTACCCGTTATGGGACCCGGATTCCTTGATCAGGATCCAACCAGAGGAAGAATATGATCAAGATGGGTATGCAATAGAAAGAGATGAAGATGCATCGTCTTATGGATTGAGATCATACGTTACGTACTTGGACTCAGATACGCTTCAGAGATACGCCACTATACGGTCTAAAGAAGCCATGTCTCTGATCGAGAGACAGACACAGGCGCTTTTTGGGAGACCGGACATAAGGATACTGGAGGACGGTAAGCTGGATACGTCTAACGATGAAGTTCTGTCTCTGAGTTTCTCTGGACTTGCAATGTTGGTTTTGGAAGCTGTGGCTTTTGGGTCTTTCTTATGGGATGCAGAGAGCTACGTAGAGTCCAAATACCATTTCCTCAAGGCTTAAATTTCGTCAAACAAAGACATATTTGTACTTTTGAATGTAGTGAATGTAAATGTTAAATCTCTCATGAGAATTTGGTAACAAACCACTCATATTTTGTAAAATACTTTAGATTCTAATCAAGCATTTTTTTATCTTAGCTTAATATATGTATTATGGGGTCTGATTTTATACATCTGCTTTTTGGTTTTAGGTATATACTAAACTAGAACCTGTGTTCAACGCGGTTACTAAATATTTTCTTAGTCAACCTTAAAAATAGTTCATTATAGTTATTTTATTAATTATTAATATTTAATTATATTAGTATATTAGATTAGATTTCTTGACCCGTACCATGTCCGGAATTTTATAATAGAAAATATAATGATAAATTTAAGAAAATATAATATAGTTTTTATATATTATCTTAATTATTTATAAAAAGATAGAAATAATAATACAATACCAATTTAAATATATATAAAATATAAAGTTACTAAATTTAATTTGTAATTTCTTTAATATTAATTTTTTATGAATCATATATAACTATGAGTATAAAGTTTTTTTAAATGAACTAAGCCCATTTTTTTCCAGTTCAAATGCAAACTCATGAATATTTAATTCTAATTCTATGATGATACATATAATGATTTATAAATATATTCATAATATTAAAGCACCAAAAAATATTTTCAAACCTACACCAACAAATAATATATCCTAGACTAATATTTAAATATTATTATTAATCAAAATAATAATTTAAATTATTTTTTTATCCATATTAAATATCTAAATAACTATCGATATTATAAAAACATTTTCAAACCTACACCAAAAGAACAATATATCCTACATCAATATTTAAATACTATTATTATTAATCAAATAATTATTTAAATTTTTTATATTAAATATTTTAATAGCTATCTATCAATAGTTATTATCAATTTATATTTAAATTTTCTATATTTTAGATTCAAAATAATATATATCACTAAAAGAGTGGAATAGGAGATATATGGTTATAATAATATTAAGAATTACACGTGTTTTATAGAAATCAGTTATAATAAAATATATTTTCTAATAATATACACAATGGCATATTATGCAAATCACATGTGGAGTTAAGGTTATTTTAAAAAAATGTTTCTGAATTAATATATGAGGATTAGAGTTGAGCCCGCATTTAATGCAGATATTTTATGGGAATTTTAGCTAAAAAGACATTTTTTCTAAACTATTTAGATGTTAACACACTTTCAGGTTTTGAGCAGCTCTCTGACACAATTGATCCAACTTGTTGCGTGAGAGAAGACGATTTTAACCTTCTGAAAAAATAAAGCATGATTCTCTCTCTCGGCATAGAAAAATCTGGTTACCTTTTTTCTTGGGAAGCTAGAACTCGTTGCTTTTTGTTGTAGGTGAGAGTTTATTTATTATTTTAATGTTTCTATTTCTTCTGTATGAAACCAATTTATTTTGGTTTTCTTCTATTCTCTCTCTCATTTGAGTAAAGAACTGAAAGAGGTTAGGGTTTTGAGATAATATATGGCGGACTTGAACAATACAGACGCGATTTTTGTTCGTTTGAAACCCTCTTTCAATGTTGTTTGTTCATGAAAACGTGGCTGGTCAAATTTTCATTTATTTCAATGTTCGACACAAGACTGATAAGTTTTCTGTGTTTTCATTTATTTCAGTGCCTCCAAAACTAGATACTCTAATTAATTTGAATTCTAGAGTCCCTTCCAATTTGGATTTGACGTATGTTAAAATGTCCAACTTAGAATAAACATTGAAACGTCCTTTTGGGTAACGGTCTGTTGCAAAAAGTCTTGTGGGCAAACGGTTTTCATGAGAACTAATATCTAAAGTTTCAGTTCCTGCGAGTAAGAGAGAAATTGGATAGTTAGACCAAAAAGACAAAAAGGCGAGATTACTTGTGTATCATAAGCACAACTAAAACATCGAACAAAAAATGTATACCATGAAACACCGAATAAGTAATCTATACTACAGACCGTACAGATAATACCATAAATAATGAATAAGCAGAGAACTAAAAAAACCGAACAAACTAAGGATACCACATGACAGAAACCATGATGTATATAGAAAAACCGACCAAAAATTGTATACCATAAAACATCGGATAAATAATATATTCTACGAACAGTACAAATAATACCATAAACAATGATTAAGTAGAGAACTAAAAAACTCAAACAAACTAAGGCTACCATATGACAAAAACCATGATGTATATATAAAAACCGAACAAAATTTGTATACCATAAAACACCGAATAAGTAATATATACTACGAACCGTACATATAATACCATAAACAATGACTAATCAACGAACTAAAAAACCGAACAAACTAAGGGTGCCATATGACAGAAACCATGGAATATATAGAAAATCGAACAAATTTTTAAACCATAAAACACTGAATAACTAATCTATACTAGGAACCGTACAGATAATACCATAAACAACGACTAATGAGATAACTAAGAAAACAGAACAATGAGTTTCTTCAAAAAATTAGAGACATAAAGTTCGAGAGAGAGAAGAAAGAATGCGAGAGAGAAGAAAAAAATTGAAAAAAACAGTTATCGAGAATGTAGAAGAAGGAAAGAGTTACTTTTCTTTTAGTTACTTATAACTAGTTTAGTTAGTGGGCATTGACAGGGGTGTAAATGGTAAACAACCATCGAAAAAGTGTTAGGCAAATATAGAGTATCTTAAAATCTAAATAGTTTGTAAAGGTGTCTTACCTTCTAAATTGTCCATATTTTATTTTAAAATAACATAATAATTAACACTGTAAATTATATAAAAAAAAGATAATATATTTATACATGATTTTTTGTGTATTATGATAACTGATTAACTAAAAGTTTTTGAGAATATTAGTTTTAAAATATCATTGAGATTGATATTATTTTAAAGAATATGGTTAGAATAATGAAATTTATAAAATCTTAAATTTTAAATATTATTTAATATTGATAAATTTAATCTATTATTATGAAACAAATGATTATGCTTTTAAACTTTAATGATTTTTAATATAATAGATGAGAGGTTAATTACGAACGGTGTATATCTTTTATTTGTTAGAAAATATATTATGTATAATTAAAAATATTTTTGGGATTTACTAACATATATTCCTAAAGCATATTCTTATTTATAAAATAGTGGACAACATAATAAATAATCACAATCAGTATATACCTTAATTATTAATATTTAATTAGATATTTTTATTTGATATCTTAATTAGTTGGTTAGCGATATTTAATTTATGTCATTTTAGGAAATAGTTTGTTATAACTTATTTGTGGTAGATTTATTCTATTTTAATATAATCTATTACTAGATTTTTGAACCGCACTATGTGCGGAATTTTATAATAGGAAATATAATTATAAATGATGACAAAATATAGAATTATAAATTTAAGACAATTAATTATATATTATCTTAACAAATATTTTTTATTTATGAGAAAAATAGAAACATGAATACAATATCAATTTATATATATATATATATATATATATAATATAAAGTTACTAAAATTAATTTGTAATTTATTTATGATGAGTATAAAGTTTTATTTATTATTAAAATTATTTGTTTTATCCATATTAAATATTTAAATAACTATCTACCAATAGTAATTATGAAAATCTTATTAATTCATCTATTTATCCTAGTAAACAAAACCTTATTTGGAATATATTTTCATAGATATTTTTTTTAAGTAAATAATAAAAACGAAAATTATAAATATTATTACGTGAAATAACCATTTAAAATATTTAGTAGGATACTGTTAGATATCAAATCTTTATTACATAAATAAATTTGTAGTAAATATATGAGTGGTATATATTGTAATTATCGTAGTAAACAAAACCTAATTTTAAATACTTTCTTAGAGATATTCTGGTGATGACACATCAGCATGTATTTTTGTAAATCACACGTTGGTGCAATGTTATTTTTTTTAAATGTTTTTGTTTTAATATATAGGGGATATTAAAAGAGGGTTTATCTATTTAAAATAGTTATAATGTACTATTTCATTAAGGACTAGGCAAATAAAATTAGATTAATATATTATCCTAATAACCTAAATAATAAAATTAAATTAAAATTATCACTATTAATTTAATATGGTTCTATGATTAAAAAATAGTTTAGGTTTTTACAGTATTTTTATAACTAATAATCCTAACAATATTTATCTATTATATTAAAAATTAATTTAACTTAAATCATAAAATATTGCATAAATCCTAAGCATGGGTTGAATTCTAAAATTTAATTTTGGACATTAGATCTAAAACTATAATATTGTTCCATAATTAAAAACTGAAATTATTGCATTATATAATTTAAAAAAAAACTCTAAAATCTAAAAATATCACAACATTATAAAAATATTAAAAATAAATTAAATTAAAAATTAAACATTCATATATTGTTATAATGAACCATTTTATTCTTAACTTAACAAAATAAATTAAATAATATATCTACAATATTATTAACATATTAACCAACTAATAAATAAAAAAGGAATACTCTAAATCAACCAGTATTTCTTCATAACTTATCCGTGAATCCTAAAGTTTTAATTTCTAATCGCTAATAAAAATTCTTTGTTATTATGATTTTAGATAATGATTAATGTTAATTTGAAATGAAATATCCGCACATTACACCGGCTCAACTCTAGTTAATGTCAAATTATTTCGACCCCTTTTTTTAGGTCATCTAACCTTTGACATCTTTTATTTTGCAATCCCTTACATAGAGAGCTAGAGTTGAATTCTCAATACTCAAAGATTTTGTAGAGCGATGTAGCAAATTAGCAATGCTACTTACCTTAGTTTTAGTTTTTAATATATTGTGTTTATATAATAATCATATGCGCATAAATTTTGTTATATGTATATCTGCTAGAAAATTATACTCATGTGGACCTGTCAATAAACTTTAATTGGGAAGTATTTTAAGACCAATTCAGGTCTATACGATTAAAATAAATTGAACTTTTAATAATGAAAGTAGGCCACGGTACCACAAGCGCACAAAACTTACATAATAATTAGTCTTGTAAAACATTATCATTGTATCCATTTGTGTACATATTTTCCCCACAAAACAAGTTTGGTTTGGAGATGATTACATTTCATATACCCCACCATTTGCATTTTTAATAAAATTTAATTATAATCTTATGTTTTAAATTGTAACCATATTATTATTGGTTAAAATACCATTTTCCAATAACTTTCGAAGAACATCCTCAATTATTGTATCAACACCCTAGTGAGTTAAATATTCTAATAAGGATCTTGGAATATATAATGTTCCTATCTTCATTTTTTAGGCATCTTTAGAATCGATTTACGTAATGTATATACATAAACTGAATATGGAGTACGTAATCATTATAGCTCTTCCATATCCTCACAGTATATAGGATTTTTTTAGTTTTTTATTTTATTTCAAATAATTAAAGAAGGGATCTTCTCCCTTACACCCTTAAAAATAATTAGTTAAATTTTTTGTAAAATATAAAAACTGTACCCTTGAACTCAAAAATAATATCTAGAATTATAATCACTTGATCTAAACAATTTTTTTGATAAACAAACAAATACATCAAATTATATACCAAAATTGTGATACAAGTTAATTTTAGGATATCATAAAATAATAAATATTAAATAGTATAGAATATCTATAAATATTATGTTTACTTCTTGAAAGTGATTTAGTTAATGTTTCAAACTAATATGGATAAATTTAATCTCAATATAAATTAAAAAAATTGTTAAAATAAAATATATTAGTTATCATTCATAATCAAGAAAAAAATAAAGTTTAATATAAAATAGACAAAAGAAATATTAAAATACATTAAATATATTATAAAGTATAAAATATAGAAAGGAAGAATCCTCAAATGCTAAGAGTCGGGCTGACCAAAATGCGGAAATAGGAATCGGAGTGGCTGGCATTGATAGCCATACCCTTAAGAAGATAATGCTTCAACTTGCTGTAGTGACTCAAGCGCTTGCGCCTATAGCAAACTTATCCGTGGATCAGTCGGCCAGAGTACCAACGGCTATAGCCTTAGTTGATGGTCGTACCGGAGAAACATCCGAAGTCGTTGAGATAGGCCCACCGCCTATAAGGCATATCCAAAAGGTGGACTATCTTAGCGTCCTCGAGCACATCTCACACCTTGGGATTAACCATTTCAAAGGCAGTTCCGATCCGATAGAGGCAGACGAATGGAGGAAACAGTTAGTCTAAAACTTTAGATCCACTCGCTGCCCAGATGATTACAAAAGGGATATCTTATTCCGCTTCCTAGAAGGGGATGCGCATAATTGGTGGTTGATCGTGGATAAACGTTCGGGCGGGCACATTGAGACTTATGCGGATTTCGAACAAGAGTTCAACCGCAAATACTTCCCATCGGAAGCCTGGGGTCGACTTAAAGCCAAGTTCCTGGACTTGGTACAAGGTAGCAGAAAGGTGCGAGAGTACGAAGAAGAATTTAACCGCATGAGACGTTATGTCGGAAGGGAATTAGAGGATATAGCAGCACAAGTGCGCCAATTCCTCTGTGGCCTACGGGTGGAACTCCGCACCCACTACTCAGTCCGAACCTTCGGTACTGTCTCAGGATTGGTGGAAAGAGCGGCATTGTTGGAAGCCAACCTCGCTGAAGAGCACAAGGTACGTGCTAGTACA
Source organism: Biscutella auriculata (assembly GCA_900406285.1). Taxonomy (NCBI): domain Eukaryota; kingdom Viridiplantae; phylum Streptophyta; class Magnoliopsida; order Brassicales; family Brassicaceae; genus Biscutella; species Biscutella auriculata. The sequence goes on from OVAO01001114.1 coordinate 9,219, forward strand.
CGCTCTTCTTCGGCCAGTAAGCCAAGTGAGAAGAAGAGAAAGTGGGATCAGTACGACGAGGGCCAAAGATCCTCGAGGAGTCGTTCGGTGTGCCCTAAGTGCAGAAAATGCACAAGGGTGAATGTTGGAAAGCCATGGGAGCATGTATTCGTTGTGGTAGAAGGGTTCATTCGACCTAAGACTGTCCAGGAAGAGATCAANAGGAGTCGTTCGGTGTGCCCTAAGTGCAGAAAATGCACAAGGGTGAATGTTGGAAGGCCATGGGAGCATGTATTCGTTGTGGTAGAAGGGTTCATTCGACCTAAGACTGTCCAGGAAGAGATCAAGGACAAAGAAATGTGGCGAGTGACGATTCGGGGGCTTGTTACCATTGCGGAAAAACGGGGCACATGAAAAGAGATTTGCTCGAAGTTGCAAGTGGAACAAGGAAAGAACCGCACGGATGTAGAAAGGTTGGTTCGAGAAAACAGGCAGACCATGCCACCGCGGGTGCACGAATTATCCAAGGAAAACGGCGAAGCGGATAACTTCCAATCGATCACTAATACGTCACTAAGCCCAATCTATTTCCATAAGTAAGATGCATGGCATGAAACTTGGAAATGGGTAGATACTTAGCCTACTAAAAATTGTAGGGACCTTAAGTATCGGAAGGGTGAAAGTAACACCATGTTCGACTCTGGGGCTACACATAGCTTTGTGATTCCAGAGATCGTGGAAAAAGGAAAGTTCCAAAAGGAACAAGGGGATGATTTCGGGATAGTGAATGCAGCCGGTGGGCAAGTCATGCGTTCGCTAGGCCTAATAAGAAACGTCCCGGCAATGATCAAAGGCACAAGTATGCTTGTTGATTTAATAATAGTCCCCCTGAAAAATCATGAAGTAATATTGGGCATGGACTGGTTGGGAAAGAAGAAGAGAAAGTGGGATCAGTACGACGAGGGCCACTCTGGATTGCCACCGAGGAAGAGTGCGATTCGAGAGTGGAGGTGCACCGATTGAATTCTAAGGAATAAGGCCGACTTTGGGAAGCTTAGTGGTCTCCGCAATCCAAGCCGAAAGGATGCTAAAGAAGGGTTGTGAGACGTACTTAGCCACAATCACCACAAGCGAAGTCGGGAAAGATGCAGACCTTGGAGAGATTCTGGTGGTTTGAGAGTTCGAGGATGTGTTCGGGACTTTATCGGGTTTACCGCCTGATAGGTCGGATCCGTTCTCTATTGAACTGGAACCCGGAACTGCTCCCTTGTCCAAAGCGCCGTATCGAATGCCTCCGGCCGAGATGGCAGAGCAAAAGAAGCAACTCGAGGAGTTATTGGAAAATGGGTTCATACGGCCACGTAGTTCGCCGTGGGGAGCCCCAGTCCTCTTCGTGAAGAAGAAGGATGAAAGTTTCCGTCTGTGAATAGATTACCGAGGGTTGAATCTGGTTACAGTGAAGAATAAGTACTTGTTGCCTTGGATAGATGAATTGTTAGACCAATTGAAAGGCGCGACTTGGTTCTCCAAGATCGACTTGGCTTCGGGTTATCACCAAATCCCGATCGATCCATCAAATGTTCCAAAGACAGCGTTCCGAATAAGGTATGGTCACTAAGAATTCGTAGTCATGCTGTTCGGACTAACCAATGCACCGATTGCCTTTATGAAGATGATGAATGGGATTTTCCAGGAATTCATAGACGAGTTTGTAATCATCTTTTTCGATGACATACTTGTTTATTCGAATGATCGGGAAAGTCACCAAGATCATCTAAGGGCAGTGTTAGGAAGGCTAAGGGACCATAAACTGAATGATAAACTAAGTAAGTGCAGTTTTTGGCAACAAAGCATTGGGTTTCTTGGACATATTGTCTCGGATAAGGGAGTCGCGGTGGATCCGGATAAGGTAAAGTCCATCTGGGAATGGCCTACGCCAAGGAATGCAACCGAAGTAAGGAGTTTCCTCGGACTTGCTGGATATTACCGGAAGTTCGTGAAAGGCTTTGCGAGTATGGCACAACCCATGACTCGATTGACCGGAAAAGTGGTGCAATTCACTTGGTCCGAAAAATGTGAGAAAAGCTTCTCCGGGCTTAAGGAAATTCTCATGAGTGCACTGGTACTAGCCTTGCCCGAAACAGATGTACCTTATGCAGTCTACACATATGCATCAATATCCGGGCTTGGTTGCGTACTGATGCAGAAGGGTAAAGTGATCACGTATGCCTCACGACAATTACGAAAACATGAAGGGAATTATCCCACTCATGACTTGGAAATGACCGTTGTAGTGTTCGCACTAAAGATATGGAGATCATATCTATACGGGGCAAAAGTCCAAATTTTTACCGATAACAAGAGCCTTAAAGTACATCTTCACGCAGCCAAAGTTAAACCTAAGGCAGCGAAGATGGATGGAGTTCGTGGTGGACTACGATTTAGATATAGCTTACCATCCGAGCAAGGCAAACTTAGTCGCGGATGCTCTAAGCCGAAGGCGAACAAATGTTTGGTGCAAAGGGATTCAGAAGTGCTTAACGGTGTGGTCCGAACTTTGCACTTGAACGCCTTATCCATTGACGAGGAGCCATTGGGGCGGGAAGTATCAGATTAGTCGGATCTGCTCACAAGGATTAGGATTCCCCAAAGGAAAGATGAGAACTTGAACAAAGTTGCACAAAATGAAAAGACCGAGTACCAAACCTCGAATAATGGCACAATTCTGGTCAATGGTCGGGTCAGTGTGCCAGACGAAAAAGAACTAAAGGATGAGATCCTAAGACAAGCGCATCGGTCTAAGTTCTCAATTCATTCGGGACTAAACAAGATGTATCGGGACTTGAAGCGGTACTATCACTGGATAGGAATTAAAAGGGATGTGGTCAAATGGGTGGCTAAGTGTCCCACTTGCCAACTTGTTAATGCCAAACACCAAGTTTCGAGTGGCTTGTTGCAATACTTTCCATCCCGGAATGGAAATTGGATCAAATCACGATGGACATCGTGACTGAATTACCATCAACGAGGAATAAGAAGGATGCGGTTTCGGTGGTTGTGGATCGACTCACCAAGTCTGCTCAATTCGTGGCGATCAATAAGAGTGATGGTGTTGGGAAGATAGTCCAGCGGTACATGGACGAAATAGTGAGACTGCATGGAGTCCCAACAAGCATTGTCTCAAATCGAGATTCACGGTTCACGGCTCACTTCTGGAAGGCTTTCCAAAAAGCCTTAGGAACCAGAGTGAACATGAGCATGGCCTATCATCCACAAACGAATGGGCAGTCGGAGCGAACCATTCAAATCCTCGAAGACATATTGCGGGCGTGCGTCTTAGACTGGGGTGACTTGTGGGAAAATCATTTGCCTTTGGTCGAGTTTGCCTATAACAATAGCTTCCAGACAAGTATCGGAATGTCGCCTTATGAAGGATTGTATGGGCGGCCTTGCAGAACGTCGTTGTGCTGGACCCAAGTGGGGGAGCGCAACATGATCGGGCCAGCCATAGTCAAAGAAACGACGAAAAAGATTCGGTTCCTAAGGATCAAAAGAAGGAGGCTCAAGATAGGATTAAGAGCTACGCGGACAAGCGTCGAAAAGACCTTGAGTTCAGGGTAGACGATCTAGTCTATCTTAAGATGATTACCTTCAAGGGACGATCCCGAATATCAAAAAGAGGAAAGTTGGATCCGAGAAACTTGGGACCGTTCAGGATCGTGGAACGAGTTGGGGCAGTCGCGACAAGTTGGATTTACCGGAGGCAATGGAAGCATTTCACAATGTGTTCTATGTGTTCAAATTACAGAAATGCTTAAATGATCAGGACGTGATTGTGCCTGAAATTCCTTCGGAATTAGGCCGAAACCTGACCTTAGCAACAAGGTCAGTTCGGATCGTGGATAAGATGGAAAAAACAACAAGGAAGAAGTTGATCCGAATGGTGAAGGTTTTATGGGAGTTCAATGGCAAGGACCAATCGACTTGGGAAACAAAGGAAAGGAGGAAGAAAGATTATCTCGAGTGGTTCGAATAACAAGCAACACTTGGTGTGAATTCGGGGACGAATCCCTATCAAGTGGGGGAGACTTGTCATGTCCATGATCCTGAATAGGATCGAGGGAGTGGGCTAAGTTCGAACCCGAACTATGACTTAGTGATATGCTCGGTTTTTATCATTATTCTAGTCCCGTCTTTTCCTCGGTTTTGTACATTTTTGGTTCTTTTAGAGTCTTTTAGGATTGCATTTGTGTACATATTGCATTTCCAGGTGTTTATAAGGACCGTGCAACATTCAGGATCAAAAAGGATTGAAACGAGCAAGAACGCGTCAACTCCAGAAGTTAACCAGTGTTAATATCGGCCACAGAGCAACCAATATCGGCCACTTCATGCCCATGGTTTCAATATCGGCCACATAGCAACCAATATCGGCCACTTCATGCCCATGGTTTCAATATCGACCTCGGAGCAACCAATATCGGCGACTTCATGCCCATGGTTTCAATATCGACCACATAGCAACCAATATCGGCCACCTCATGGTCGATATTGGATGTGTCTCAAGCCAAAAATGACATTTTTACCCCTCTAACCCTAGTTTTCTTCTCTATAAATACTCCCCTTTGCCACCATTTGGGGAAAGATCTTTGGAGTGCAACTTTTAGGGAGAAAAGCTTTAGATTTAAGGTTCTTTTTGGCCTCCTTAGGGAGAGCCACTATAGTTTTCTTTCTTGTTTTTAGTTCGTATTTTAGATCTTGTAATGACGTTTTGTTAAGGAATCTTGCCTTAAATTCNAGGTTCTTTTTGGCCTCCTTAGGGAGAGCCACTGTAGTTTTCTTTCTTGTTCTTAGTTCGTATTTTAGATCTTGTAATGACGTTTTGTTAAGGAATCTTGCCTTAAATTCAGTTACAAGTATCTTATGTAATAAGGTGCTCTTAAGGCTTGATTGTAGTAATGCCCACTTCATGCGAGAGTGGCAGAGTCCATTTTAGAATTCCTTAAACCTGAGATAAGATTAAAACCAAAGCACCTAGACCTAGGATTCGTTGCCTGAAATCGATTTGCCTGATCAATTGCCTGCTTTCTCTACTATTAAATCTGGATATAATCTGCTTTTCATTTTCTGATTTTGTCATCTTTGCTCGGTTTTAAGCTCAAATAGGATTGTTAGTGACAAAAAACTTCCTATCTTATTTAACTTAGACCACACTGGTTCTCCAGAGTTCTAGTGTTTTGATTGCTAATCACTCCCGAATTGGTTCGACATTTTAAACCCGTTTTATACTACAAATGAATCATAAGTATGAAAAACCCTCTTACCAAAAGAGGCGAAAAACCTGCTTATCAAATTGGCGCTGTTGTCGATTTGGGATTTAGATTAGCCATTAGAACTTTGAATTTGTTTGGGACTAAGTTTTTCTTTCCTTTATTTGCTAATTTTTCTACTCTCTCTATTTTGTCTTTTCAGGTGGAAGATACCTCGATGGACATGGAGAAACAATTAGTCTTACTTCATGCAAAGGTTGATAGGTTGCTCACCTTACAACAGAACAAAGCCAACCACATCAGGCACCACGGTTATTATCCAGAGTTCAATAATACAAGAATCAGCCACCAAACCCAAGCTCAGGTAGTTGTTCCTTACTCTAGAGCCAAGAAGGATCTGGAAACCCAATTATTGACGCAACAATTAGAGCACCAGAAACACCCTCATTCACGAAGCAATCGAGATGAAAAAATTGTACACCCAGCAAGAAGACCCCCTTATTGACCAATTGGGCAAGCGAGGCTTCTATGCTTTACTTGCCCTCTCCTACAATGAGTCTACCAGCCTCAACTCTGAGGAGAAGCAAGTTAAACTGGCTCTACTCGCCTCTTAAGTGAGGATTATGGACAATCACGTGGCCCAGACACCCTCCACCACACAGCAACATCTGGTTAAACTACCAGGAAAGGAGGAACTTATCACCAAGGAGTCTGTCACTGCTACCTTTGCATCTGTTCTCATCGAGGACAATAAGAAACTAGATCGGGGGGTGAACATTCAAACTGATCAATGCCTAAGGAAAGAAAAAATATCTAGTGAGGCGAATGATGTTCTTCCAAAGGCTCCGACCCATGAACCGCCCCCTACTCAAGAGCTTCCATTGATGAAGAGAGCTAACATCGATGGCCAATCTATTGTTTTGGTTGAATACAAAATGAGGATTCGGGAGTGCCAATTGAAGATGGACCTATTGGTGTAAAGGTTAAGGACGAAACTAGCAATGGTAACACTAGTCTCGAGGAAGCTTTGAATGAGCATAAGGCAACCGCAATGAAAGGACCTTTTGTTGATAAAGTTCTACCCAAGAGTAACCCGAAAGAGGAACGGGTCGCTCAAGAAATCAGCAAGGTTCGTTTAGGCAGTAGGCGTGGATGAAGTTATTCCTCTGATTTAGTTAGGAAGAAAGCCAACATTAATGGCCAAACTTTTGGAATCAAGGTTGAAGAAAAGACTAGCTATGGTAAGACTAGTCTAGATGGAGAAGTGGATGAGCTTAAAAGAGCCATGTTGCAAACTTTTGGGAATCTCCGAGCTCAGAATGCTGCTAAGCTTAAGATCATTGAGGAAGTTCATGAGAAGTTCACCAATTTTGAGAATGGTTATAACCGCCTTGATCCATATGAAAGGTCGTCAAGCTTGGTGACGTTAAACAAGCTCACTTAGGAGGAAGTCCCATGTTTATCCTTGTACATACTTGCATTTAATTTTTCTTATGTTTGAATTTAGTGAAAAAAGAACTCATTTTGGCTAAGTGTTCAATTTTTCAGGTACTTAAACGTTAAGGATGGAATGAATGCAACAAGAATGGAGAAACATTTGGCTAAAGGCATCAACATCGATCATGAACGTCGACTAACATGATAGATGTTGAACAAAACTCAAGCAATGGTACGAAGATCGGTCAAGATAATTGATCAACTCCAACCGATATATCCCGAGCAACTCAATATCGGACTGAAAAATCGGTCTGTGCAGACGATAATAGGTTTGAATATCGGTTTTCCTCGGCTTTAACGTGGTTTGCCTATAAACTTCAAAAAAATTTAAACTCTCCCCTCAGTTCTTTTTCACTTTCCATCGACTTTTCCACCTTTCTTCCCTTTTTCTCTCAAGCAACCCATTTCTTGATTTTGGCCAAGATTTTTGCTC
>OVAO01001116.1:0-16389 GCA_900406285.1 Biscutella auriculata
GAAATGATTTGAAAGAGATTATAAAGCTTATAATTGCATAAGTTTTTTGTTGATGATTGATATGTTTCAATATTTACAGTAACACCTATTTATAGGTGAGTAAAATCAAAGAGAAAATGACACATCATGATCTAGGTGTTAAAAACATGAAGAGATTAGTGTCATACAAGATGACACTTATAATTTTGTTATATGCAATATGACACAACAAAGACATGTGTTAATTGAGTGATGAATAATCACCTATCTTTAACTTACAATAAATTATTTCTGAAAGATTGAACTATTTGTCTGAAAAATGTTCTTTAAACGATGTGGATTACATATAGTAACTTTTTTTTTTGATTAAAAAAATAAATATTTTTTTCCTAGAGCCATAATAACAAATAGTCTTGCCGTATTAAACGATGGAATAGATATGTAGTACTGAGAGAAAAACAATAATATAATTATGTTTAGAAATAATTATGCAAAACCACATATTTAATAAACTTTATTATAAGAATATACACTTTCAATTTTTTTTGTTAGTTGAAGACATTTTATCAAAGATTTTACAACTCTAATCCTCAAAAGCATCCTAACTTACTCGATCAAACTAAACAATAAACTCCTAATTATATAGTTTTTTTTTATTTCTCGTTGATTTTTTTAAGGGAAATTCGCCTATAAAAAATCAACATTGTTTCAACATCAAGGTTTTATGTTTTTGTCCAACCCTAATATCAAAACACACAAATTTTTTTTTTTTTCATTGACAGTTCCATTCTCTTCAACATATCTTTCGAAATTCTGCTATATTTTAAAATTTCCCCAATCTCTCTTTCACTCTCGCTCTCTTGCTTCATATCTTGAATTCTAGTTCAAATGTTTTGGGGTTACGCAACAAATCTGCCATGGAAGGAGGTTTACTCGTTTTTGTTTTTGAACTTTTGTTTATGCTTTCAGATTCATGATTTATTGATTGCTTGGTGCTTTTGATTCATTTTCATGATGGGCAATAAACAATTTGCTGATAATATGCGGTTTTAGTCAGATCAACATCCATATATTTGTAATGCCGGAGGATTTTCATGTGAGCCATAAAGGATCTTTTGCTGAGAATCATGAAACCAACGTTGGTAAGAGTTTATTTAGGTTTACTCGTCGTGAATTATGAGATTAGTAGAGAAATATATAAAGCACTGCTTATTCCTTTGACTTATATGATGCATTACTGATTTGGCTAAAATAGTGGAAGAAATTGAGGATTTTGCCAAAGGTGGAAACCAAGAGGTTTCTCCTGCAAGTGGACCAATATTATCGATTTTGCAAAAAATATCGATTTAAGTAATTAGATTAAGGGCTCTACTACTTTCAAGAGTTGTTCCTTCGTTGAATTGGGAATTTCAAGGGTTCTATAGGTCCTAAGTCAATAGCTTATTTTCATAATACAAAAATTGTTTCATTTGCTTGTAAAATTGTAATTGATATGCGTAAATCTGTTAGATGGTAGCTACTAAGCTTTGAACTCTGAAAAAGCAGTATTTGGAAAAGTCATCAGAGTGGAAAAGACTATATAATGAAGTGATCAAACTCAAGGGAAATATTAGGGTATTTTGTAGATCCAGAACTCTAAACCAAATTGAAACAACAAATGGTTACACTTCTTTACTTGAGTTGAATCTAACACTGGGAAATGACCTCCAAGTACTTTCATATGATTCCTCCAAGAAGCTATTTAAGTTTGATCATGTATTTAAACATGAGGATGGCCCAGATAAATTGAGGTGTTACTGTGTAATTTTATTTGGCTAAAGCTTTGCTCTAGTGAGTCTTCTAATTTGTCGATAACTTATGCAGAAACTATTTTTGCACAAACGAAACTTATTTAACTCTGTTTTAGATGGTTTCAGTGTATGCATATCTGCATATGATCAAACTGGAAATGGCAAGAAATTTACCATGGAGGGAACACCAGATAATAGAGGAGTGAACTCAGGACACTAGAAGAATAGTTTTGTTGTACAAAAAGTAGAAATCATCTTATGAATTTTGAGTTATATGTTAGTATGTTAGAGGTACACAATGAGAAGAACATGACCTCTTGGTTGATATGTAAAACCTACCCCTAAAAAGTAGGTAATCGTACTAGTTAGTCACTGGCTTACTTACCGTGTGTCAACATTCTAAATGTTATTTATTGGTTAGTATTCTAAAAAAATACTTCCGACGTTTTCACAGTGTAACAATATCTAATATTCAGAAAATCAAGATTTTTTAGGATAAATCATGATTTGTAAAGTTGAATTCTTATGGTTAACAACACATAGATAACCATGAAAGTATTGAGTTAGGGTAACCACATGTCATTTTGGTTATGGTTAAACACACAGTTATTTTGTTACAAAGGCTTACCCATTATGTGCTCATCATTGTACTGTATAACCACGATAAAGTAAATTGAAAAATAGAGAAACAAATTCAACTCATGGTTACTTATTCATGGTCAACCACAAGTCATTTTATTTATGGTTAATGCAATTATTTTGTTACAATTTTTTACTCACGGTGTGCTCAATATTGTACTCAAAACTATTAGTTAGTATTCTCAAAAACTTTTTGGACGTTTTCACATAGTAGTAAGCTGATTACTTACTTTCAATCAATATCTGATGGTCAGAAAATCAAGATTTTATAAGGTAAATACATATGGGTAATAATTTAGAAGCAATCATTGGGATTGACTAAATAGAGAAATAATTTCGACTCATAATTACATATTCTTGGTTAGCAATGTATGGTTAACCATGAAAGGTATTGAGTTGTTTTTAACCAAATGTATTTTAGTTAAGATTATACACAAGATTATATTCGCGTTATGACTAAATAATTTGGTTACTAATAGATGAAATTGACTAATTGTACAAACAATTTCAACTCATTCGGAATTAGTCATGGTTACCAGCATATGGTTAACCATCCAGGGTATTGAGTTACGGTTAACTACATTTTATTTAAGTTATGGTTATTTTGGTATGCCCAACCACATGGTTTTGAATATAATGGTAAGAAACGTTTCGTTAACTAACTATGGTTCCAAAATGAACATTTATGTGTGCACACCCCTTAAAATAAAAGAATCAGTAAGTTTCCAAAAAAAAAACGGTCCACTACTTTTTCAAATATCTATGTCAGTACAATCAATATTAGGAGGTGTCTGCTTGTTTCAGCTTACGAATATGGGTGACCAGTAGCTCATAATCGTCTTCCTTGTAACTCCAATCTCGTCGAATTCTTCACTCTTGCAGCAAAACAATGCTGTTAGAAATAAAAAAGTATTCTAAAGACCCTAACCACAACTATTTGAATATACAACCGTACATTCTTACACTAGTAAAAAAACTGTGAATAGCCACGGAAAAGCCACGAAAATTTTCGTGGCTAAAAAATAAACCCACGAAAAATCCACAAAAACTGGTCGTGGGAAACAAAACCCACGAAATTGCCACGAATATTTTCCGTGGTTAATACACCCACGAATTGTGTTCATGACTAATATAGCCACGAATTAACCACGAATAGCTACGAATTAACCATGAAATGTGTTCTTGGCTACACTACCCACGAAATACCCAAAAAATATTTCGTGGCTAAATCAAATTAGCCACGAATTTGCCACGAAATGTGTTCGTGGCTAATTATAAAACAAAATTAAAACCCTAAACCCTATACTCTAAACTATCAAACTCTAAACATTAACTCTAAACTCTAACTAAAAACTAAAAACTCACAATTCAAAACTATAAATTATATATTCTAAACCCTAAACTCTAAAACTCTAATCTTTAACTATAAACTCTAAATTCCAAAACTTTAAACTCTAAACTCTAAATCACATATTTTAAACCCTAAATTGTAAATCCAAAATTCTAAATACTAAATCATAAATCATATATTCTAAAATCTAAAGCTCTAACTCTTTATTAAACTCTAAACCCTAAACCATAAATGAATAAAATGAAAAATATAATAAAACTGAATATTTAGATAAAAATAAATTAAAAACATAACTATTAACAAAGAATGAATAAATATGTAGAACGAAATAAATTGACAATTGAAACTATTAACAAATAATAGTTAAATATATTGATCAAAATACATTGAAAAAGAAACAATTAACAAATAGTTAAATCAACGATTCGAGCGATGAGGCGATACTATATGCTATATTACTCGCTTATGATATATGATAGATTATACTATATAACAAAATCGATAATAAACTTCAATAATTTATATATATTAAAACAAATTGTAATCATCTCCATTACTATTAGATAAATACAATATATATAATACATTATTATATCAAATATTATCATTTCAAAATAATCATCTTTCATATATATATATATATATATATATATATAAGGACTCTATTGAACATATTTATATAATTATATCTTAAATAATTTGAACTAAAATAAAATTATAAATTTAAAAATTTCAAGAACAAACTTTTTACTTAACCGAACAAAAATAAACCGAATCAAATAAACCGAAGCACAAATAATCCTAACCGAACTAAACCAATAAATAATTTATTACCAAATGGTCACACTATCAATAACATCATACTAGTACATCGGTTAAACTCGAGTCAAACTGATTATAATCAAAACAAATAAAACTAAAACGCTATTAATCAATGTACTAACATATAATAGTTATGTTATAAATGACCACTAAAGTCACAGTGGTCTACTGGTTAGAGTGTTGGTGTGTGTTGCTCCAATCCAGGGTTTGAATCCCCCTAACGTAGTTAAGGGATTTATTTGGTAGGATTCTTGGAGGCAGCGGAGGGTGCACCGGCGGCGACCGAGCTCCGGCGGTGGTCGAGCTACGGTGGCGGTGGTCGAGCTAATCCGTGGCAAAACTCCTATACCCACGAAAAAACAGTCTATACCCACGAATTTTGGCGTGGCTATAGACAGTATTTTTACTAGTGTTAACTTGTGACCACAGTGCGTAGCTCATAGTCTTACTTGTAACAGCAATCTTGTCGAATTCTTCTGCCACGATATTGCATAGTTCGTTAAATGTGACACTGTATTCAATATGAACCATTATTGACATGTTCCCTTTATCGATGAAAAAATCTCAATCACCACCAACTTCACATTTTCACTCTCCCGCTATAACAAGAAAATCAATGTACATATTCAGTCTGCAAGAAACAAATGCGGTACAAAATCAGAAAAATGTGTTCTCAAGACCCTAACCACAACTATTTGAATATACATTCATAGATTCTTAACATGTGGCCACAACAAGTTGATGAGTCGATACTTTGATGACAATAAATGTTCTTGCTTCATTAATGTCTTCCTCGACAACCAAATTATTCTCTACAAAAAAGTAGAATATTTCTCTGCAACAAAACAAATTGTTGAAAAAGGAAATCGTGTAGACATGACACTATATTTTATGACATGACACTAACAATTATATTTTATGACATGACGTAGATGAACAGATCGATCCTAAAGGTTTAATAAGACATTAAATTTTACTAACAATTATAGTTCTTAGCCACATGATCATAACTAAGTATTTAATCCAACAATAATAAACAATCCAACTTTTATGATGAGAGACATGAGTGAAGGGCAAAATGAGCATAAAATTACATAACTCGCCTCCACCGATGTAAAAAATATCTTAGAATCAATAAAGATGAAAATATGTTTTTAACCTATTAAGTTTAGAGAAGTGTGCTTTTAGACTAGTGGCCCTTATTTTTATTTATTTATTTATGAAGTTGAAATAAATAAGAACTAGTTATGAATATGACTTTGATTTTCAAAATAGTGATAAAAAGATAAATGAAAGAAAAAGATAAAAAGAGAGATAAAAGTTGTGTGAGAGAAAAAAACAGTCAAGATTGCATTGAGTTAAGTTCACTATTTATGCTCTAACTCAGATAAAGAGGAGTCTCATTCTCATCAAATTAAAAGTATTACGATTTGAAAATCTCACACAAAAAGCAAAGTTATGCTGTGAATAGTTTACATATAATAATTGGAGTCGAGATGTTCTGAAAAAGTATTTGATGCATCTTTAAAGAATTCCTTAGAGGGAGAGAGAGTGACGTATAGTATTGAATCAATTCTTAGAGAAAACCTTAAATTAGACCACTTGTTTATTGCTTTAGTAAAAACTCAAACTAAAATAATCCCAATCTCTTAATATCTCAAATCTCATAAGCTATAGAATACTTTTTCATCTTTTTATATATCGAAAGATCTTAACAATTTTCTTTTTTATTAAGTTTTAGATAACTCCTAAAAGTTTCTTTATTTCTATAGATCTAACTTATCTCCTAATCTAAGTTCTTATCTTAATATTGTCATAACAACCAAGATTAAGATAACTCTTATTTTATTATTCAAACTTATCTTTAAGCTCACGTCAACATTTTCCCCTTAAGCTTGAAGTTTTCATTCCTTACATCTTGAACTCCAATGAGATCTCTCATCTCCTTGAACTTGACTCTGCCAAGTGCTTTAGTCAAGATGTCAGCTTTCTGCTCACTTCCAGGAACATGTTCCACTTCTACTTGCTCGTTCTCAACACACTCTCTGATAAAAAGATATCTCGTATGTATGTATTTGCTTCGTCCCTGGAATATTTGGTTCTTAATGAGGGTTATTGCTGACTTGTTATACTTTCGCATGACTACTTCCAACATTTCAGCTTCGTCTAGAATATTTGTGGTATATCTCTCTTGTCTTAATGGAATGCCTCCTTCATGTTGATGTACCTCAATGCCTTGATGTCGTTCCTTCTTTGAACTCACATATTCATTCTAAGCTTGACCTCGTGAAAAGAAAATTATCGACATAAACCACCACAAGAAGAAATTGTTCATTCTCATGCTTTCAGTACAATGATGGTTCCTTTAAACATCTTGTGAAGTTGAGTTTTTTGAGAATAACATTCACCTTGTGATTCCAAGCTCTTGATGCTTGCTTTAATCTATTGAAGACTTCATTCAATTTATATATTTTGTCTTCACTTCCTTTGACAATAAACCCTTTTGGTTGAGTGACGTAGAAAACATCTTTTAAATCACCATGTAGAAAATCAGTCTTCACATCAAGGTGATGTACTTCCCAACCATATGATGCTGCTAGAGAAATGATGTCTCTTATTGTCTCAATGCCTGCTACTGGAGAAAATGCCTCATCAAAGTCTATTCCATATCTTTGTACATATTCTTTGGCTACAAGTCTAGCTTTATGCTGCTTATGTTTCCATCGGAATGACGTTTGAGCATAAATACCCATTTTAACCCAATTGGTTTAGCTCCAGGCGGTTAATCAACGAGATTCCAAGTTTTTTTTTACTATTGACATCAACTCATCCTCACAAGTGTCCATCCAATCCTTTGCCTCGCTAAAATCTCATGGTTCCTCGTTGATTGCTAGCAGGAGACATTCAATCTCTATTCCTCGTTGGTTGCTAGCAAGAGACGTTGAATCTCTATTTCAGCCATTCGAACGTAGTCATCTAGGTACTTTGGCTTTACACTTTTCCTCGTCGACCTCCTCAACATTGGTTCGATCATCTGCTCGTCTTCTTCAATCATTTCTAGTTGATTTTCAGGAGAAGATTCGTCATCAATAGCATCATTGTCGTGATCATCCCCCCCCCCTCCCCCCTTCCGATGGCATTATCTTCTCTGAGTCCATTATTTCCAAATTCTACTAGATTAACTTCAAATGTATCAGAACTATTTTCTGAATTTCTCCACTTCCAACCTTTGTTTTCATTAAAGATCACATCTCTACTCACTACTATCTTTCGAATTGTCGGATCCAACATACGATAAGATTTTGACCCTGGTCTATTCCTAAGTGCACTAATAATCGTGATCGATCATTTAACTTCTTTAGATGTGGAGTTTCGGCTCTTGCATAGCCAATGCATCGAAAAATGCGTTCATGTCCTACATTTGGCTATTTCATCTTGAGTACATCGTAAAGTGTTTGATTGACTAGGGCTCTAGTAGTTACTCGATTTATGAGATAAGTGGCATGTCTCATTGCTTCTCCCTAGAGATAATTTGGTAGGTTCGTGTACTTCAACATGCTCCTAATCTTGTTCTCACCATCCTTGTCGGTAACTGAATAATTTTTTTCTCTGATATCTATTCATGAGTTGTCACCAAAACGTACATTCCCGTCACCGTCGCGTCAATCTTAGTAAAGTAGGATAGATTTCTAGTCTTGTGATAGCTAGCTCCATTGTCTAGATACTACATCTCGTCTGAATGTATTTCAAGCTGATTTGGATTCACATTCCTTTGATTGAGATACACCACCCTCTGTACCATCAACTCATCGACCTTTTGTGTATCATCTTCTTCAATCTCGAGTGTTTCCTGAAGTTTGAGCAATCTATCAGGACAACTTGCTGCGTAGTGTCCTTTTTGTCACAACGATAAACACACTACATTTGACTTGTCTTTGTTTTGTCTACAACCACCATTTTGTTGATTGTTATAGCGCCCACGTCCTCTTCCCCGACCACCTTGTCCTCTACGTTTGTTTTTTCCATAGCTATCTTGAGAAGCCTGCACCCCTAGGTTAGCATACATAAGCTTCTCCTGATCATTATACTGCTTTTCTTCATCACAAATTCTTTCTTCATAATCTTTTAACCTTCCTACAATATCTTCAAAACTTATGGTTTTAAGATGTAAGACTTGTTCAAGAGCAACAATTATGTGAATGTATTTCATTCTAGGTACACTGTTTATAAACTTCTTGACCAGCTTTGGTTCTTCAATATCGACTCCTTCAGAGGCTGATTTTGTAGATAGTTCAGAGAGTCTTCCAACAAAATTGTCTATTATTTCACTTTCCTTCATCTTCATTCTCTCAAAATTTCCCATCAAGGTTTGTAACCTTGGATCTTTCACTCGATCATCTCCTAAGTGTCTTGCTTTGATTATGTCCCACACTGCCTTTGAAGTATCAAAATTTTTGATTTGTAGAATTAGTGTCTCGAGGATGGATTGGAACAAAAGGTCTCTTGCCATATCATTCTTATCTCCGTCATTTGATCCAGGCACGATTGTTTCCCACACTTTATGCTCCTTGAATGTTACCTTCATCCGTATGGCCCACACGGTATAGTTCATAGAACTAAGCATTGAGCATTGAATCAATGAAGAACCACCTTGTCGTGGCTTGTTGTCCGCAACATCAAATGTCACCCATGTTTGATCGTGTTGAGAAAACTTCCCATATAACGCCTAGACTTGTCTTGTCAAGACCTTTGGTGTGTGACATGGTTACGTCGTCACTTGTGACTGTGCATTCTTCACGCTAGTTCTTTGATGTGTGTTGTTTTTTTATCGTTTAAACCATATTTTGTATTCGTTTTTGCTCAGTTAAGATTGCATTTAGATCCTTTAGGATAACATTTGTGCATATTTTATGTTCCAGGTGATTGGAGAGGACTTAGGCATGAGACATGATTAGAACGAGGTCATTTTGTATCAAAAGAGTCATATACATGCATTAACGGGCATCAGACGCCTCAAGACGATACAAGGAAAAGAATCAAAAGGAGTCGCATTGGACCTAAATTGCGGGCATGAGAGACCGATGTAAAACTTGGACTTGAGCATATATGCGTAGCGGTCACATACATTGGTCATGCTTGACAGGTGGTCAGACTATGACAGAGGAACAACTGGTTCGAAACCTTTTTCCAAGGAGTCAGAGGATCTCAGAGCCCAAGTTGCTCAACTATTGAAGAAAGATCAGAGAGGAGTCAACTTCATAGGTGACCAACACAATGCACGAGCATCGAATGATGTTGAGAAGTTTCAGCTGGAAGTAGATTGCACTAGAAACCCAATGAATTACCAAAACAAATCCCTTAATAACAACTACACGAGCCACCCGACATTGCCCTATAAAAGCACCAACGTTGAGAACCCTCATGATCATTATTACCCACCTTAGAACAATCATCAAGGTAACCAATCTAATCAATTCAGAGGTAAAATGTTTGCTGTTGATGCAGGTAACTTCAGACAGAATGCTCAACACCCATACCAGAGCCAACAACAAAATCAAGGAGCTGCTCTTCTTGCATCCTCTGGTAAATTCGATGAGCTCAAACAAATGATGCAACAAATGACTGCTGCTCAGGCTGAAACCAACACAACAATTTCTGCCCTAACCAACCATCTTACCACTACCACGACTTATCTCAGGGATCACTTGAAGGTCTTGGACAACCAAGTTGTCCAACTAGCCTCATCGATCAAGTCACCACCGAGAGTTCTTCCAGGTAAATCTGTAACTTCCAAGGGTATTAACGCAATTATTGAGAATATGACAGGTGAGGAGGTCGATAAGTTAGTCCAAGTTGGAGCTAACCAAGGGATCCCACACTCAAGAGTTGTTGCATTCTCACATAACGACATGGAAGTAGTTGAGATAGCTCGTCAGGCCAAGTTTGATCGTACTACCACTGAGTTCGATCGAGCTAATGAAGGATCAGTTCGACCAAACCAATCAAAGTTCAATCAATCTCACTTCTTGTAGTTAGACAACTCAATTTTTTGGAAAATTCAACCCCGAAGTTTATTCGAACCTCCCCTGCGCTCTACTGAACCCATCATCAGTCAGATTTTGATCAGGCCCACCAGTTCAAGCCCGACCCATCCATCACTCACATCTTCCAGGCTAACCGACATCCGAGAAAAATCAACCAAAGCTTGAACACGAAACTAGAATTGATTCCAACGCAGACTGCTCAGGTAGGTATATCTCTTTCTGACAACTCCTCTGTTTTTATTCCCAAACAGGAACCACATGTCAAGGAGTAGAAAGCATCTAAGCACAACAAGAAGAAAAAGAAGAAAGATGTTGGCTTAGGAAATAAGATTTTTTCACATGAGTTATACTTTTTGGATCTCATAGAAGAGAAGGGAACCATAGAGGGAGTGAAGGCTTTAATTGATAGAGAGGAGCAAGCTTTACAACCTATGAGGGAGCTGATCAAGAAGGAAGATCCTAGAAAATTTATCATCTCTTGCTCCATTAATGGGTATGTACTCAAAACCTCTCTTTTAGATTCTACGTCCTTTGTGAATGTTAAGTCTAGAAAATTAGCAGTGAAGTTAGGGGTGCACAAGCTTGCAGCCTCCAAGGAAAATCTCCAGTTTGCTAACGCTGTTATGTCCAAAACTGATGGTATTTGGGAAAAAGCTCCGCTAGTGGTAGGAGGCTGTTTGGTTCCTACATACTTTTATGTCATGGATATGAAGAACCAACCTAACAATGAATTGCTCCTTGGACGACATTTCCTAGCAAGTGTGGGGGCAATTTTGGATCTACCCAATGATACACGGGTGACTAGCATGGAGAATGACACCGAGCAAGAGGAGCTTTCTCTTCATGTACCAACCGGACCTATCACTCGTGCACAAGCCAAAGACTAGTTGCGGCTATGATGAGGACCCTATGCAACTTATTCATATGATCTTCAAGTGTTTAAGTCAAATTTTGAGGTCTTAGGGGTACTCTTCCTTTGGTGAGGTTTTTCCCAAATGGTTTACTCACAAATGTTTAATGAGGCCCATAACACTAGACCTCACATAAGACCGCATCATACCTTCAACAATATGTTTATGACCGTTGGAAGGAGCCTTGATTCTATCCATTTAAACTTAAGCGTTTTGATTCAATCTTATACCTTATGATACTCCATGTTTTGGCTCATTATTTAGGGCTTCCTTTTGTCACTTGAGTATATAAACTCATCATGTAAGAAATTGTTTCCTTGGCTAGCATTTTTGAATCAAAACCCAAGAGTTTTCATGTTAGATCCTTCTTCAGTGTGTCATATCTCAAGAACCCTAATTGCGTAATATCTTAGGTTCTTTAAGGTGTATCCAAGGTCTTTCCATCCCCTTAGTGGTCCTTCTCATTCCTCCTTTCACAAAAGTCCTTTGTTTTGGTTACCTTACAGGATCTATTGCTACCACCATACGTGCACCACAACCTCACCATCACTCACCGCCCTCCGCTGGTGCTCCACCGATGATGTATGCTCGGCTAGCAAAGAAGTTGATACCAAACCGGAGAAGATATCTCTTGAAGTTCCAACCGGGCCAATCACTCGTGCACAAACTATGAGACTTGCCAATGCATTGATGAAGGCTTGGGAGGAGTTAGAAGCTTGCTTTGATCAGTGGAAGCAGGAGGAAGAGCCGGTCATGTATCACTTCCTCACATCCCCTTCAACCATCTAAGTTGGTTCTTAAGTGGTTTTTCGGGTACTCTTTTTCCTTAGTGAGTTTGTCCTAATTGGGTTTTCTCACTAAGGTGATGATGAGGCCATTGCACTAGACCTCGTCTCAAGACTGCACCAAGGGAGCATATTCAAAGAGAGTTCCTTTGGTTATATCAAAGTGTTGCGTTTTGTCTTTCCCCTTTTAGGGTTTCCTTCCTATTCAAGTTAGACTATTTAGAGGAGTTGTAGTCGTTTTTGGCAAAGTTAACTTTCAGACTTTTATGGAAGAGATTTCTCTCTTTGGAAGTTTGCTAAGAATGTGTCATATTCCTTAGGGGTTTGGTGTGTCATATCCAAAACCAAACCTTTCTTCTTTCTTGAATCATTCTAAGTGTCTTTCTCTCTTTCTCTAAGCAAAGCGTTAAAGTATTGGATCATCGGTCGAGCAACGTGACTTCATGTTGTTCCTTCGTCCAAATCTCTTCCTTTCTTGTTTTTACTTCGATCGATCTTGTTTATTCCTTATAAGACTTAGTACTACTGAAGGGTTTTGCATTTGGAGTTCAAATGTACGAGGATCTCGAATAAGTTTACTCTCGTATGGTCGGCGAGGCCGTACCGTGCGTACAACAACGACCTCAAGCGCATTCTCGGTCCAGATCTCGCTGTTCCAAACATCTCACTCGATCGTTCCTAATCTTTGACCCTTAGAAAGAACGTCACCGAAAGGCGTCAACTTTGGAGTTATTCTGTTCGAAGGATTTTCCACCCTTTCTCTCGTACGATCGGCGTAGCCGTACACGACCTTACCCGACTACCTCAAAATCATTCCTCCGACCCAAACTCATTATCACTCACTTCTCTCTCGTTTGAAACTCTTATTTGCTCTTATTTAGGAGATCTAACAAGTTTGGTAACTTTTGAACATAGGGTTTGCAAGATTTCAACCCTTGGCCGCTTCATCGCCGCGGCCGCCTCCTCGTGATTCATCAAGACGTGTTCGTTCGTGGGGAGATATACGTCAAGTGGTTATGTCTCGATCGATCCTCCTCATTTTCCATAGGAATCACCTCCACCAAGTCTTGTCACGTTTGGAGTTCGTTTGGTCGTGAAGCGCAAAGAAGTTTCCTTTGTACGGTCTGGCTCGGCCGCACCCGATTGTACCATCGTGACCTCAACATCATTCCTCCATCCAAAACTCTCGACAATCCATATATGCCTCTTCTGTTTCTCATCTTTTGCTCCCAAAGAGACGTCTACCGAGTTTCACCTCGATCTGAGTCGATGTGGTCGTCAAACTCCGAAGCCATTTCTTTTATACGGCCGGCATAGCCGTACATAGCCATGTCCAACCACCCACTCGAAACTCATTAACCATTTCATCAAATCTTTCACTTCTCTCTAAACTATTTTTCATATTTTAAACTATTTAAGAGATCTAACAAGTTTCATTGTGTTCCAACTTAGGGACTGAGAGATCTGAGCTCATAGACTTCCTTAGCCGGCGGCCTCAAGCTTGTAATTCTCCAAGAGTGTGATCTTCAAGGAGCCGTGTATCAAGTGGTATCACAACCCTTGGAGGACTCTCTAACCAAAATCTCAGGGAGTGTTCTTTCTCCCTTTCAAAGTTTTCATCTTTCTTCGTTTTAAGTCGTCTTTAGTGTTAGATCTAAAAGAAAACTCAAAAAGATTTTTGCTTCTCCTTGGTTAGGTTTTGTTTAGTTTGGATCTGGCTTTTCGTAGGTTGTTTTCTTGTTGTTTGATTGAACTGACCAAAAAGTTACCGGATTTCTTTGTTTTGTTCGTCTTTTTTATTTGGTTTTCAAGATCTTAACTTTATCAAAACGTTTTAGGGTTTCTTGTGCTTAAAGTTTTCAACTTTCTTAAAAGACTTAAGCTTTCTTGGTCGACGAATTTTGCCAAGAGGGTTTCCATCCATCCTTGTGGAGAAATCAGCTATTTTGAGTTTGCCTTGTCTAAATTTGCTAACGAGTAACAATGGCTGCCAAGGATTGATTTATGGTTTGCTTTTGTCTTGTTTTGCAAGGTTGAAGAAGAAACTTTGCATCAAAAACACCTGGATTATGCTTTTGGACAGCTGGCCACACGTGTGTCGCTTTCCTCGATCACCCATACGGGACCACGTTCGTACGCCCGACAAACATCCAAGCGATCGTCCAATCATTACCCACGAGGAAAGGTGTGAGAGATAGCCGTTATTTTCAAAAAGAATAAGGGCAAAAGAGGAAAGGAGGCAAAGGAGGAGTTGGACAAAGCTCTCGTGGTCGTACTTTGTGCTCCCCCACCTTTGATATGTGTGTTACAAGCTCGAGCCACACCCCTAACTTGTCAATCACGGTGCCTCATCAGTACCAGACTCGTGCCTCTCAAGGGAACTTGACCAGACCTAGGTCTCCCTTGCAAATCCCTCCAGCAAGACACATTGTGCCCCCGATCATTCCACCCGAGAACATGGCCGATCACCCGGATGATCCACCTCCACCTGATCCTACGGCCACTCTCATGAGGCTGTTTAATGAGAAATTTGATAAGCTAAGAAGAGAGCTCCACCCTCCTCCTCTAGTCTAAGTTGCTCCTATTCAAGCTGCTCAACAGCCGCCTCAACGGCCAAGACCTAGAGAACCCTATCCGGACGATGAAGAGGATTACTTTCCTCAAAGAATAAGACCTTGGAGACAGCCCATAGGACCTCACCCAAGACAGCAGCCTGAATGGGATCAAGTTAGGAGACGTTTTGAAGAAGAAGGTCACTTTGACCAACATGAACCAAGAAGAGAACCTAGAAGGGTTCCAAAGGAACCGAGGCTTAGAAATGATGACCCGAGGTTCCAAGATGGATAAGATGATCTCTCTGATTATACTATTCAAGCTTCTCAAAGACCTTATCACCGAGAGCCATGACAAGATAGGATTGAAGGATTCAAGATCAAGATTCCACCCTTCCATGGTAAAAGTGATCCGGATGCATATTTGGAGTTGGAAAAGAAGATTGAGCTTGTATTTGAGCGTCATTGGTATTTAAAGGTCAACAAGGTTAGGATGGAAGCCACTGAGTTCCATGATTATGCCCTTAGCTGGTGGGATCAGTTGGTTGCCTCAAGGAGAAGGAATGGGGAACATCCCATTGAAACATGGACCGAGCTAAAAGCGGCCATGAAAAGGAGATTTATGCCTAATCATCATCACTGTGACCTTCATCAAAGGCTGAGGAGGTTAACTCAAGGTTCTATATTAGTGGAGGATTACTTTCAAGAGATGGAGATGCTTCTCCTAAGGACTGATTTTAGAGAAGATCGAGAAGCAAGAATGGCTAACTTTTTTGGTGGACTTAACCGGGACATTCAAGACCATTTGGAGTTTCAACATTATTTGGAATTGGAAGAAATGCTTAAAAAATTGTGATGATAGAGCAACAAATCAAGAGGAGAGGAAGGGCTCCTTTGAAGTCACAATATGTTAAGGATAAGCCAAATTACACTAAGAAGTGGAATGTGACTAAGATGCTCGTGGCTCCGACTACCAATGAAGGAGTCAAGGAGCAACCAACTGTGTTTAGAGACAAAGGCAAAGGGATTGCCAATCCAACAAGAGCTAGGGATGTGAAGTGCTTCAAGTGTCAAGGCCAAGGACACTATGCTAATGAATGCACCAACAAGAGAGTTATGATTCTTCTTGATGATGGAGAGTACATATTCAAGGATGACGAGGTCATGCAAGAGGAAGAAAATGAGAACTTTCTTGAGGAGCGTGAAGAAGAAGCTGCCCAAGGAGAGCTCTTGGTTGCTAGAAGAGTTTTAAAGTTGTTCCCTAAGGAGAAGGATGAGGAACACCAGGATAACTTGTTTCACACGAGATGCTTTTTGAACAAGGTGTGTAGCCCCATCATAGATGGAGGAAGCTGTACTAATGTGGCTAGCACTACTATGCTGAAGAAACTTGGCTTGGAAATGAAGAAGCATTTGAAGCCCTATAAGTTACAATTGCTTAATGTCGAGGGAGAACTTAAGGTTTCACATCAAGTGGCGGTCTCAATAGCTATAGGCAAGTATGATGATGAGGTTT
>OVAO01001117.1:0-11461 GCA_900406285.1 Biscutella auriculata
CGATTTTGGCGGGAAAAACGTGATTCCGCTATTTTGGCGGGAAAAATCATGATTCCGATTTTTGGCGGGAAAAATCGTGATTCCGTGTTTTTTTGTAGGAAAAACATGATTCCCGATTTTGACGGGAAAACGTGATTCCACTATTTTGGCGGGAAAATAGTGATTCCGTGATTTTTGGTAGGAAAAACATGATTCTCGATTTTGGCGGGAAAAACGTGATTCTGCTATTTTTGCGGAAAAGTTCATGACTCTACGATTTTTTGGCGGGAAAAACGCGGAAGTTCGGTTTTCATTAAAAATCTTATCTTATTAGAAAAATTTCTTAACTTTTGTAACTTGTGTTAAAATCAGGTGATATTAATCTTCAAAAAAATAAACACAAACTAAAATCATGGACGTCCGCGGACAAGCCCATTTGGACATAGACACAAATGGGCATGGACACAAATGGACATGGACATAAATGGACATGGACACAAATAGACCGCAAAACTGATGGACAGAAATGGACATTCCAACTGGACATGGACAGCCCATTTGACATCCCTACTTACTATGAGTTACTCGACTTACAAGAAACACACATGCACGTTTCTAGTTTCGCTGGAGGTCAAGTTCCTTGAAGGGAAGGAAGGAAAGAGCAATGAAGGTGGGTTCATTCTGTTTAAAGGTTGGGACTCAAAAGAGCATTGGATGACCTTCGCGCGACTGGTTAAGATTTACGGATTTTCAAGTGAGGGGACAGCTGAGTATGAGAATCCATCAGACGAGAATGAGCTTATATGGAAGGTTATAGGTTCTGCAGAGTTTGTTCCTACGAAATCAAAGAGCTCGCTAATCTGTCACCGTGTTATGAGGTGTGTTCACAAAATCCTCACGCATTCCTTATTCTCAAGGTGTGAGGGTGGTTCTATAGGTGAGGATGAGATGCGGTTTATGGGGAACGGTCTTGCCCCTCTAATATGGACATTCATACAGAACGATGATCTTTTTCTCGAGCTAGAGGAGTTGATATTCTACTACATATATGTAAATACACTAATTAGTCTATTTTAGAAAGCATATTCTAAATTATTTTTTAATAAAATATTGTCATTTTACTAAATCTTGAGTGAAATAATTTAGATTATATTATGAATAAAATGGTGTCATTTTCTTAAATTATAATGTTAATATTTGATATTTAATTTATTTTAATGTTTTATTCTCAATTTTTTATGTTTACTGATGAGAAGAATTTGAATATTTATTATTAATTTTAATTTTTAACATATAATTTTTAAATATATTTTTATATTTAATATGAATTTTTGTATTTGATATATTTTTGGGTAAGTTGAAATTAGCAAGATTTTTAAAGTTTAGATATAAACTAGCACTGTCCTAAAATACATGTGCTACATTAACGGTTATATTTACGGTGTTTAACGTAAATGTTGGCATTAATACAATTTTCTTAATTTATGTATTTAAATTGAAATTAAGTTACGTTCATGTATAAATTAACACTATCTAAAATACATATATATATTATTTCATTCGATATAGTTCATATATAAATTGATTATTTTCCCATTTACATGGTTGCTCCATATCTTTGAAAAAGTTATCTCTCTTTGTTAAAAAAAAACAAGGCTACTGCGTTGCAGTGCATAGGTTTGAATTGGGTGACCCTTTTCTGCTCCTATGATCCCTCTTTGACTTCATTTCCTCTTCCCCAAGTCCCTATTATCTTCTCTTGAACATTTGTTGTAGCCATGGTCCAATGTTGTGGTGATTAATGTTCTTCCTTTCTTTTTATGTCTAGCTGGTAAACTTTTTTATTTTGTTGTTGTATCGGTTCCCTTTTATCAATGAAAATCTTTTAACAAAAAAAACAAAGAAGTTTGTTCTCTGCCTCAAGTCTTGGGTACTCTATGTTTATCACACAAAGTCGCTTGCAAATACAACAACTTATGGATGATTGATCTAAAACAATCAAAGCTCTTCTTACTGGACATTTGACAAACATATAAGTAGTATTACAATTTCTAGTTTCTTCGTTTTGGGCCACAAAACAGTGAAACAAAAAAGTGAGTTTTTTTTTTTTTTTTTTCAAATCAACGGGGTCTTTTACGAAATGCAAAAGAATCTTCTGGATCCTTTCTTCGCTACACAATTTATCTAAACCCTAACCCACGCTCACTATCTTTAGTTTTTAGACTAGTAACCATTTTCTTATCCAGAAAGGTCTCGAAAAAGAGCTCGGTCTGAAAATGGCATCCGCAAATGCTCTTTCTTCCGCCTCCGTCCTCTGCTCTTCCCGTCAGGTGACCAGTTCTTGATTTGATACTTTCCTTTCGTTTTGATCTTTACTTCCTTCTGTTTCAATAGCTTTTCTCAATTTGGCTTATTGGTTTGCTGTACAATTGTTACTTTCCGTTTCATACTAGCCCTTTTCTGTCTTCCATTTTCTTTTCTTGATACTTTCCTTTGGATTTGACATTTATTTATTTTGTTCTATTTCAATTGCTTTTTCTCAATTACGCTAATTGGTTTGGTGAAAAATTGTTACTTTTCTTTTGATATTAGTCATTTCCTGTTCTCTTCGTTTTCTACTGATTAGAAAGTAAATGGTTTTCATTGCTCGTTTGATACTTTCATTTGGATTTGATCTTTACTTGGTTCTATCTCAATCACTTTTTCAATTTGGTTTTTGGGTTGGTGAAAAGTGGTTACGTTTTAGGTGAGAAAATAGAAGAAGAAATTAACAATATCTGTTTTAACGAATATTCATCTTGTGGGTGTGTAGGGAAAGCTGGGAGGAGGAAATAAGCAGCAAGGTCAAAGAGTAAGCTACAAGAAAGCAAACAGAGGTTTCAGTGTTAGAGCAAATGTAAAGGAAATCGCTTTCGACCAAAGCTCAAGAGCTGCTCTTCAAGCTGGCATTGACAAGCTTGCTGATGCTGTTGGTCTCACTCTTGGTCCTAGAGGTATGATTATTAGCTCTTCACAATTCAAGACACTCTGAGTCTGTACAAAAGTCTTATTGATTTTTTTCTGTGTTTTTTTCATTTGGCATTCTTTAGGGAGAAATGTTGTGCTTGATGAATTTGGAAGTCCTAAGGTTGTGAATGATGGAGTCACCATTGCAAGGGCTATTGAGTTACCTGACGCTATGGAAAATGCTGGTGCAGCACTTATTCGTGAGGTTGGTTTCTGAGAGCCTTAGCTTTTTTATTATTGCTGGTAGTGTTCTGATTTGGTTGTTGTGTGGAAGGTTGCGAGTAAGACAAATGACTCAGCTGGTGATGGAACAACCACTGCGTCTATCCTTGCTCGGGAAATAATCAAACATGGATTATTGAGTGTCACTTCTGGTGCAAATCCTGTTTCACTCAAGAGAGGAATCGATAAAACTGTGCAAGGTTTGATCGAAGAGCTTGAGAAGAAAGCTAGGCCTGTGAAAGGTCGTGATGACATCAAAGGTACTAACTTTTGTCAGTCACCTTCCTGTGATGAAATCTCCATTGCTTTTGCTAATCAATCTTTTTTTCTGGGGTACACCTTTTTATGTTTCAGCTGTGGCTTCCATCTCTGCTGGAAATGATGACCTTATCGGAACAATGATTGCTGATGCCATTGACAAAGTTGGACCTGATGGTGTTTTGTCCATTGAATCTTCATCCTCTTTTGAGACCACAGTCGAAGTTGAGGAAGGAATGGAGGTATGAGTTTTTATTTCTATTATCTTTCATGTTACAACTCTAATTTGATTCTACAAATGGATAACTTAATTTCTTACTGTGAACTACAGATTGACAGAGGTTACATCTCGCCTCAGTTTGTTACAAACCCTGAGAAGCTACTAGCTGAGTTTGAGAATGCTAGGGTTTTGATCACTGATCAGAAGATCACTGCAATCAAAGACATCATCCCCATTTTGGAGAAGACCACTCAGCTTCGAGCTCCATTGTTGATAATTGCCGAGGATATTACTGGTGAGGCCTTAGCTACCCTTGTCGTGAACAAGCTCCGTGGTGTCCTCAATGTTGTTGCCATTAAAGCTCCGGGATTTGGAGAAAGAAGAAAAGCTATGCTTCAAGATATCGCCATCTTGACAGGTACATGTGGATTCTACTAAGGTATAGTAAGTTTTGTTCCTCCCTCTCTTCTGGGGTTCTCTGAAGTTTCTTTCTTTTTGTATGTTGTTCTTCAGGTGCTGAGTACCAAGCCCTTGACATGGGCTTGCTGGTCGAAAACACAACCATAGATCAACTAGGCATTGCCCGAAAAGTCACAGTTAGCAAAGACTCGACTACACTTATTGCTGATGCAGCTTCGAAGGACGAACTACAAGCCCGTATTTCCCAGCTTAAGAAAGAACTGTTTGAGACGGATTCTGTGTATGACTCAGAGAAGCTCGCTGAGAGAATTGCTAAGCTATCAGGAGGTGTTGCAGTAATTAAAGTGGGAGCAGCAACTGAAACTGAACTCGAAGACCGTAAGCTTCGTATCGAGGATGCAAAGAATGCGACCTTCGCTGCTATTGAAGAAGGCATAGTTCCAGGTGGTGGTGCGACTCTGGTGCATCTCTCCACTGCTATTCCTGCCATTAAGGAGAAGCTGGAGGATGCTGATGAACGTCTGGGAGCTGATATAGTACAGAAGGTAAAGATTCTTGTTCGGTTTTACTTGGTTTATATGTCACAGTACTCAAAGCTTCTCAAGGCTAATGTATTGGATACAGGCATTGGTGGCACCAGCTGCACTTATTGCACAGAACGCAGGGATCGAAGGAGAAGTTGTTGTTGAGAAGATTATGTTCAGCGAGTGGGAGCTTGGTTACAATGCAATGACTGATACATATGAGAATCTGTTGGAAGCTGGAGTGATTGATCCTGCAAAAGTGACGAGATGTGCGCTTCAGAACGCTGCTTCAGTTGCTGGAATGGTACTGACCACACAGGCCATTGTTGTGGACAAACCAAAACCTAAAGCTCCTGCTGCTGCTGAACCTCAAGGTCTCATGGTGTAATGAGTTAGAACACTCTTGTCTCCCTCCCCGATTACATGCAATGTTTTTTTTTTCTGGGGGAAACGAGTAGTTTGTTCACGGTGATGAGATATAATTATCTTTTTTGTTTAATTATTCAAGGAATTGTTGGTAGAGGAGAAGGTGAATAAGTCATGGAGAATTTTGTACTTAAATGTGTTCACTAATCGAATCAACCGTGAAAAATCTTCTAGTTTGGTCTCCAACTCTTGCTCTATATTCGATCCTTAATATTTACATATACGTTACTCGTTTCATGTTTTCTTCATGTCTATTAAACTTCATCAAGCTTTGATTATTAATACAAAACAAAGAGAAAACTTATTGGCATTTGGTTTGGTCCTCCTTTATCCTTGTGAAATGATTCCATACACAAGACCTTGTGCATGTGCATGCTATCTTCCTAAAATATTGTTTAAACAGAAAAAAAAAAAGCATCAACAATAGTAAATAAACATCAGAGCAAACAGAACAATCAATCGAATTTCATAAACCCTAAATCGAACTTTAGAACAATTAAACAGAGCAATATAAATCGAATTTCATAAACCTTAAATCGAACAAATAGAAAACACTAAATCAACTAACAGAACAACATATACACACTTAATCGAGCAAAATGAACCGAGAAATCGATAAATGAAAACCATAAAATCGAGATAAAAATGAATCGAAATTATCAAATGGAAAACTAAACAATTCGGGGTGTTGTCTATAGGGTAATCTTACCCAACCCTATCATAACTCTTAGGCTACCCTAGAAATACCCAAATATAAATTATCCTTAACTACCTAGTTTCACTCCTAATCTCTTGTAAGTTGATTCTTATAGATTTATGCTTATTATTTTGTCTATATATTTAATTTATTTTTGAAAATTTGTTAATCTGTCACTTTTACGATTAACTTAAATAAAAATAATAATTTACGTTAGTTATTAATTTCAATTGTAATTATAATCATTAAGAATTTTATTTTAAAAAATCAAATAATAACATAAAGATAACTGTACTACTGAGATATGCCATAGAAAAATGTGATGAAATTACATAATCGCAATTTTTTTCGTTAAAATTGTGGAATCACAAATTTTTCCGTCAAAATAGCAGTCACAATTTTTCCGCCAAAATAGCAGAATCACGATTTTTCCGTCAAAAGAGTGAAATCACGATTTTCTTGTCAAATTTTCCTATAAAATTGTGGAATCACGATTTTCCCTATAAAATTGTGGAATCACGATTTTTCCTATAAAATTGTGGAATCACGATTTTTCCTACAAAATTGTGGAATCAGAATATTTCCCGCCAAAATGGTGGAATCACAATTTTTCTACAAAAAATAGCGGAATCACGATTTTTCCCGCCAAAATAACGGAATCATGATTTTTCCCGCATAAAAGAGCGGAATCACGATTTTTCCTAACAAAATTGTGGAATCACTATTTTCCCATTAAAACTGCAAAATCTCGATATTTCCCACTAAAATTGTGGAATCACGATATTTCCTACAAAAAAGAGCGGAATTACGATTTTTCCAACCAAAAAGAATGGAATCACAATATTTTCCACCAAAATCGCGGAATCACCTTTTTCTCAAAAAATGTGGAATCAAAATTTTCCAAAAAAAATAGAATCGTGATTATTTTCAAAAAGTAGTATTGCTAGTGTAAACTTATGATAAATTTAAGACTACTATAATAGTATATAATATTAAGAAAATCTCATGGGTACCCTGAGACTTAGAGTATAAAAACTATACCCTAATTTTACCCTCCTGATTTAATCAAAATAAGAGGGTTATAGCCTTCAAAAAATAAACAAAATAAACAGGATCATGGATATCCTAAAGATATTTACCCTAGTTTAACATCCCTAAAAACAATAAATCGATTATATACAAAGAGAGACAGAGTTATACCTCAAATTGATTTCGAGATGTAAGTTTTTGTAATGTTTATCGTGAAATCAGGAAACTCAAGCGACAAAATAAGGAAATTGAGATCCAATCATCAAGAATGAGCTATTACAAGCCGGTTAAAGTGTGCAAAATTTTGGTCGGTTCATGCGGGTATTTCAAAAAAATTTATTATTGAAATCGTGTTCTCGATTTTATCATAGATCTCGGTTATTAACCGAAACCGAACAGATATCCGATTCACTCATACCACAACAATCAATCTATTATTTTTGGCTATCCGAAACCAAACCCGATTTTTCAATTATTGGTTAGGGTGATTATGTTCAGTCCTACTTGTGTGCTTTGAGTCAGTCCACTACCCCATATGCTTGGTAGAATATAAGAAAGTTGAACTATTCTTGAGACAATACAATTATATAGAACTATGAACACTATTACGTTATACATTATGTTATCTTGTTTTTACTCAACAACAATTCATATATGTGTCATAATATCAAGTTTGAACCTAAAACTGAGAATAATAAAAGGATGACACTAATATAAATCAGTAAATAACATGTCCTAATTATATTATATCATTTTCTTTAACTTTTTATTATTATTTAGAATGTGTTTATTGATTTAATTAGATTAAGATGCGTATAATTTGGTATACTTATAATATTACTTCAAGTAATTGTTTTGGGTGATTTACATGGAAATATCATTTGAAGAATTTAATTGCACCAAGAAACCATTTTATAATCATTTGTATGTTAAGACCATTTAGGTTTAATTTCATCAATATTTGAGAGGAGAAAAATCTATTGTGCCCTTTAGTAATATTTTGTTTTATTTTGGACACATTTTTTTCTCACTCTTTACTTTGTTTTTTTACTATCTCTTCCATTTTACTGAAAAATGTGGATTTCCAAAAACACGCGGATATCCGAAAAATGCAAATTTTCGGAAAAACACGGATTTCGGGAAAACAAAGATTTTGGGAAAGACACGGATATCGGAAAAAATGCGGAATCCGAGCTTTTCGGGAAAACGCTAAATCCCGGGTTTTCAAGAAAAACACGGATTCCCGAAAAATGCAAAATACCAAGTTTAATGAAAAACATAGATTTGGCGTTTTACTTTAAACATCGGGATTTCGCATTTTTCTCAAAAACCCGGGATTTCTTGTTTTTACCAAAAATCTGGGATTTCGCGTTTTTCTCGAAAACTTGGATTTCTGGTTTTTTCGGAAATCCGCATTTTTTTGGATATCCGCGTTTTTTGGAAATCCATATTTTTTCCAGAAATCCACATTTTTCCGAAAATCCATGTTTTTCCGGAAATCATCATTTTTTAGAAATCTGCATTTTTTTCCCAAAATCTATGATTTTTCTAAATTCGAATTTTTCGAAAAATCCATGTTTTCCCGAAATCTGCGTTTTTCCCGAAATCTGCATTTTTTTGAAAAATATGTAATCTTAGGTTTTTTCCAAAAACAGGGAATCTTGGGTTTTCCTAAAAACGAGGAATCTCATGTCTTTTCTTAAATACAGAATCTCGGTTTTTTCCCCAGAAAAATCGAGAATCTAAGGTATTTTTTGAAAACTATTATTTTTAGTATTTTTGAATTTTAAACATTTAGATGCTATTAGAATCTAGAGTATTTTTTAAAAACTATGTTATTTTTAGTCTTCCAACAATATGAAATTATCCAAATTTTTCCAGTGATTACCCATGTGGTTAATCAAAGTTTCTACACGTTCTAACCTTTCTAACCGCATTTCAACCACTTCTAGCCACAATTATACTCGTTCTAACCATAATTCAAGAACCATTTGGTGAACCATCTGGTCAACCATATATAACCATATTTTTCAAAGTTTCTAACCATAAATTAGTATGGTTACCGCAATATTCACAAGTGACATTGTGGTTAACCATAAAACATTAATTATGTTTGAAGTATGGTGATAACTCAAAGAATTTCTTGTTACCAAATCAATATAGCTTCAGACAAAGTAGTCAACTATGTCGACGGTTGCGTATTAAACACAAACCATGAGTTAACGAAAATAAGGTTCACACTTATTTTATAGTTTTCAAGGGAAAAATTAATGTTCATTTGGAACAACATATGGTTAACTATACGTTTCTTAACATAATTAACCAAAAAAATAAGTTAACCATGTTTGACAAGTAACTATTTTTATAACCATAAATCGATACCCATTTGGTTAAATTTAAATTCATACCCCGAATGGTTACCCGAACGCCCACCTCTAAAACAACCATTTAATGATTTTGAAGTTTCTTATGGTTAACACAATATTCATAAGATAACATGGTGGTGAACTATATGACATTAATTATTTAGTTAACTCTAATCAGTCGGTGGTTAACCATATATTACCTTTTTCATTTATTTTTTTTGAACGGATGGTTTACCATTTTTCGTTTCTTATGATTTACACAACATTCATAAGATAACATGGTGGTTAACTATATGACATTAATTATTTGGTTAATCCTAATCAGCCTTTGGTTAACCATATATTTTTTCCCACAATCCGCATTTTTTCGAAAATCCGCGTTTTTCCTATAATCCGTGTTTTTCCTAAAATCTGCATTTTTCCTGAAATTCGAGTTTTTTCCTTCCAAAATCCGCGTTTTTCCGGAAATCCGCATTTTCTGTAAATCCGCATTTTCTCCAAAATCCGCGTTTTTCCCGAAATCTGCATTTTTCCCGATATCTGTGTTTTTCTAAAATCTGCGTTTTTTCCTAAAATCCCCGTTTTTTTGAAATATGCAAAATCCTAGGTTTATTGGTAAAACTTAGATTTCACGTTTTACTTTAAACATCGGGATTTTGCGTTTTCCCAAAAACCCAGGATTTCGCGTTATTACCGAAAACCCAAGATTTTACGTTTTCCTCAAAAATTTGGATTTCTGCGTTTTTCGGAAATCCGCATTTTTCCGGAATTCCGCGTTTTTCTGGAAATCCGAGTTTTTCCCCAAATCCGCATTTTTCAGAAATCCGTGTTTTTCCTAAAATCCACGTTTTTGCTGATATCCGAGTTTTTTCCAAAATGTGTGTTTTCCGGAAATCCGCATTTTTCGAAAATCTGCATTTTCCCCAAAATCCCCGTTTTCCCAAAATCCGCGTTTTTTTCTAAATCCGCATTTTTCCAAAATCTGCATTTTTTCCCGAATCTGTGTTTTCCCTGAAATCTGCGTTTTTCCGAAAAACGCGTTTTTCCTAAAATCCACGTTTTTTTTGAAAAACGGAAAATCCCAGGTTTATTGGAAGAACGGAAAATCCCAGGTTTATTGGAAAACGTAGATTCCGCGTTTTACTTTAAACACCGGAATTTCGCGGTTTTCTCGAAAACCCGAGATTTCACGTTTTTACCGAAACCCGGGATTTTGCGTTTTTCTCTAAATCTTGGATTTTTGCATTTTTTCGGAAATCCGCATTTTTCCGGAAATCCAAGTTTTTCGGAAATCTGAGTTTTCCCAAAATTCACTTTTTTCTGAAAATCCGCGTATTTCCTGAAATCCGAGTTTTTTTTTCTAATTGTGAGAAATGGTCTTCAAAAAAATTAGTTAAAGTGATAATAAGTATAATTTAGTAAAATTACAAAATGTGTTAACATGATAGAAAATTAAAAGTGGTGTTATTGTGTGAATAGGTTTGGTAAAATGGTGTTTTTCCATCATTATTCCAATTTTTTTTTTGTCACTAAGAAATATTTGATATAACTAAAATATAGTATAGATGAAGGAATTTTTACAAAATAATAATATCAGCATATTAAAATATAGTAAATTCAAGTGTTGTTAATGGTGACAGTGTCACTATTTATTGTTTGCAAGGTAGATACCTTGTTTTTTTTTACTTAGAAGAAAATAGAATACTTTGAAAAATATATTAAATTAAAGGGTTTTAGCCCAAATATTAAAAAGAAAAAAGAAAACAAAGTCATGTTAAAAGAATTCCTAGAGTTCTTAAGACTTACTTGACATGTATCCTGATAAGGATCAGGCCATTTGACTTTGGAGACTTGAGGATGGATACCAAGTGGCCAAGAGCCTCAAGCAACAACTATAGCACATTGCTGTAAGATTAGTACTAAAGTCTTTGTAAAACTGAATTTGAGAAGATCGATTTGGTAAATGTTTAACTATGTAATTTAGACCGGTTATCTTATGTTAACCAGAATCTTTTTCTCATATAAGAGGCTCTGTGTAACAAATTTTATCAATTGAGAAATAAGAAAAATGTTTTATCTTCTTCGACTGAGCTCAGCTTCTAATTAAACCCATACATTCCAAGTGCATGGTTAAGCTTAATTTAAGCAATATCAATGGTAAACTAATCTAATGACGTTAAGAGATTCACGTCAATTATACACCAAGCCAAGAATCTGAACCAATTTTTGGTCACAACTGAAATAACATAATGTATAACCGCAAAAATCTTTTGGTTTTATTAGATAATTTTTCAAACAAGTTTAATCAAACAAT
>OVAO01001118.1:0-16386 GCA_900406285.1 Biscutella auriculata
CTAATTGCATGAACATATACCAAATTTGGCCTATTTGAAAAATTCTCCCTAAAAAAATTGAGATAAGAGAGATCTGAACTCTTAACCACTACACTACACAACATACACTTAATCACTATACTACATTAAAGTTTTGTAAAATTATATACTATAAATAAGATAATTATATTTTATATAGGAAATGAAGATATCACATATTAGGAGAGATATTTCCATTTTTTGACTCGAATTCTACTATTTAATTGAATATATGCATTTATTGATACACAGCTTTGATTCGTGTTATAAAGTGTAATCAATACGACAATTAAAGGAAGTTTTTACAAACCTTAGCCTATAAATGTCTTTGAGTTTTAGTCCAAGACATCATACTTTTTGTAAATTAGTCATTGTTGAAAATATCAAAACAATATACCAATATCTTGTAAAAATTAACCGAGAACCATAATTTAATTAAGAGTGGAATATGTTTATAAAGTTTTGCTATCCAAAGAAAATTAGGTATGGTTTTGTTGCATTAGAGATTTTTGGTATTGAAATATTACAGAGCATGATATCTAGTGAGTGGTCATACTTGAGTTATTTAATATTCTCCCAAATATATTTAAATTTATGGTGATGCCGACAAATCCCTAGCAAATGGGGATCGCATAAAAAAATCATCGGAGATATAGCAGATTCAGTAAGAAATGGTAAGCAAGATTGAGGGGTTTCGTTCTGCCTCAGAGAGAAATTAAAAGGAATGATTCACAGGTCCAAAGAAAGAGTAATCAGAGATATTTCGAAATCGATTGGGATATCACTCATTGATCAAATTTTCGAGGAGATCCAATTGTAATGGGAGTTATTGAGGATGAGAAGCGATATTTCCGAAAAGATCAGGAAAGATTTTCAACGGATTCACCCAAGTATTTTGGGAAACAGATACTTGAAAGCGGGATTGTTATTTTCAGACTAAAGATATGGCTGATTATTTCGGGCACTCAGTCATGGATTCAAATCTCATCTAGAATATTCTCCAGAATATTTTATTTCCTCTCCTGGGGTAAAGGGAGTAGGATTTATACGAGAGCTATTGGAGAAGGTGATGGTATCGTTTCTAAAGCTCTTGAGCATTCTCCTTCTCTCCGGTTATTGTCGAGTTTTTTGCTGAGGAAGATGAGGCAATCATACATGCTGAGACAGGAAACCGGTGAGAAGCGGGCTCCGGCGCGAATGGAGAAATCTCATATCAAGATAGCGCGGTTTGATAACGTTGCCATAGTCAAAGGGTATGTGAAAACCATGATTGGGAGGTGTATGAATCCGACAAAGCATGCAATAGAAAACGTGTTATCTATGCTACCCAAAATCTTGAAATTGGAGGAGAAGGTGGCATGAGCGGATCTAGGGTTAGGGAGATTCCAATTCAATTTTGAGGAGGAGGTTGACATCGAGGCGGTCTTAAAGATGGAACCTTTCCACTATGACTTGTGGATGTTAACAATCGTCCGTTGGGCCCCGACAGAGGAAGTAGAGGCAAACTATCCATCCTGGATTCGCTTCTGGATCCAAGTAGTGGGTATTCCTCTTCAATTTTGGGTTGATCCGACCTTCAAGGACATAGGAGATGCTCTTGGGGTTTGTGAGGAAATAGATAGTAACAATGGAAGGGTCAGAGTGGTGCTCGATGGATTTAGCCCACTCGTTATGGAAACCATTTTGGAATTTGATGGGAGGAATTGAGGTGCCGGTTACACTCTAGTATGACAAACTTTATGGTTTTTGCACTCAATGCTACAACTTATGTCATGATAGGTCAGTATGCGGCAAGCCACAAGAATCGAGACGAGATCATAGTCTAAATGGAGCAAAGGGTAAAAAAGGAGAGCAATATATGAGCTACAAGCATGCAACTATGAGGGGTCGAGACAATGACCGTCCAGGGAATGAAGACCCAAGACAGTCATACTTGGAAAGAGCACGAAGGACTCAGGATTCTCGCTACCAAGAGAGAAGCTCACGAGAGGAGAAAGGAAAACTGGTCAATAATAGGGAAGGAAGGATAGGAAATGAGCAAGTCAGTCACGGTTCTGGGCAAGGAAAACAGAGGGAGAATCAAGCAGGATGGGAGAAGCTCGCAACTCCAGGGAAAAATCTCCACCATTGATGGGAGATAATACGTCTCTGGACATTGTGCTTGATCAAAATTGGTCAAACACAAAAAAAAGAGAGCTTACTGAATTTTCTATTCAACAACGGAAAGAGGGCCTATCAGGGAGTATAATGGCTCCGGAAATTCAAGGCATGGAGGTTGAGGAGGCAGAGAAAGTGAAGCCTAGGGTGGTCCGAAATTTGAGCCAATCATGGGCGAAAGAGGAGTTGGATGTCGAATTGCTTCCGGATACACAAGATAGAGATACTGAGGGCGTCATTCCCGACCAGACCGAGGACTTCATCGTAGAGGACATCAATCTTATGGAAGAGGATGCATGAGTAGAGGGTGATATGGTTGAGGTGATCAGATTTTTAATGTTGTTGTTATTGTTGAATCGTATGTTTGGTGTGAGTTTAGAGTGGAATTTTATGAATGAAACTCTGTCTTTCTTTATAAGATGCAAAGGTTGGTCAATACCACATGTGTGATATTCAATACTCTAGAGGGGTCCGTAATGGAGAAGGATTACATGATTTTCATGACATTGCCAAAAAACAACCATGCCAAAATTTGGCCTGTTAAATTTGGGAATTGAGGAAAATTACATGCTTTGAAACAAAAATTTCAAACATGGTGTGAGTTACAGATAAATAATATCCTTATGGGACACAGTCGAGGAAGGGTGGGACCTCATTGCCTACTTTTAGTTAAATATTTAAACGGACGAAATGGGCCCTAATGAACCAAATAATGGGAAAAGCTGGAAAACTTCTTATGAGAAAGGAGAGGTTCGACAATGATTGGGTGAATAGGCTTTGAAAAAATATCATAATGTATGAGCAGCGGAAGAATGGTAGTTTAAAACTATGAAAGCTAGATAAAAGAAACTAGGGGGGATCCTTAGGGCATGGATATACCTCACCGGATGATAAATATGAATTTAGCCTCTTCAGTATTATCTAATGAGAGACTAAATCCTTATTGTATCAATGTAGTATAGTGGGTTAATGACCTGGAGTTTTATCGAACCAAAATCGGGGTTTTGACTATACACTAATCCTATAGAGAGATCACAAAGTCTTGGTGGAAAATAGATGTTGTTTGTCACTAACAAAATCTAATTGAAACATAAACGAATTTACAACGAAACAAAGAAGTCAACTCAATCTAGCATAAGTCAACAATAACGATTAAGAAGATAAAGGAAATGTACTAAGCAATTAGGTTGTGGCAATCGATTCGGGCAATCAAAACTACTATCGTGTTACTCATTTCTATCATCAAGATGTTAATTCTTAGTCTAGGAGCTATCTAATAAAGGTTAACTCAATCCCTTGGCGAAATCCCCTTCACTAACCATATACTTGAACAATCACTTGACTAAATACATGATTTGTGAGCAATAAACTCTAGTCCATACAACTACTAAACAACCCTAGCACAATCCCTTGGTTAAACCTCATTTATCACCTAAAAGACTCATTCAGACATTTCATCGAACACCTTCTGGGCGATAAATTATCTAAGCTCTAGAACAAGGTGATCATTCTAGCCTTAAACACATCAATTATTTGAGAATTATAATAATTAATCCCTAAACAACATAATAACAATCTCAATTACCCTAATTTACCATTACCCAATCACTTAGAAGATTAACTACTCACCTATGGTTTTGGCACAAACTCTCAAGGGAGAGAAATGCCTCACCATGTTTAATTCAAGATTTAAGAAGGAGAAGAGGAAACAAATGATATAGAATCCAAGATCAACAAGCATTCAAAGGATTACAAATTGTTCTAAGAGAAGAAAACTAGAGAGATAAAGAAGAGTTAAAACATAAAAAGATAAGATAGTTTTGAAAAGGGAAAACTCTCTATTTATAGAGATTTCCAAATATGGGCAATTGGACCGGTCACGTTGACCGGTAAGAGAAGGTGGCTAGACCGATCTACGTCTCTGTGCATGGTGGTCCGGTGTAGACTTGACCGGGCCATAGGCCGGTCTAGGAACTGTGAAACGTAGAGCGGTGTAGGGGAAATAGAGTATTGGCCGTTTTGGTGATGCAGATAAGATACCGGTCTGTGTACCAGTGAGGTAGGTCGGTCCTGAGTTTACGAATCGTGGCCCGGTCTGGATATCGGGCTAGGCTGACCGGTATGATTCTACGGGAGAGAAACTTTGGGGATTGATATGACGCATCGGTGTAGCATAACCGGTGTAAAGATGGCGAGTGTCACCGGTCTGTGGCCTAGTTCGGTCTGACTGGTACAGGTTCCGCATAGAGCAAGATTCCACACCTGAAACACCGAAATCACATGCAATGCTACATAAAGGACTCTAAATGCACCCTAAACTAACAAGAGATAAGCTATTATAGATCCTAAAAATAGCTAAAAACACAACATATCACCGGACTAATGTCAAATGTTTAGATGATCATCAAAATTGCAAGCTGGAAGTCAAGGGATAGGGAAGAAATGGACAATAAACTATCTACGTGAATTCTGGGGCAACCATCATTTCTTTTTCTTTCAGAGACTATGCAAGATAAACAATTTTTGCAAGGGATACAAGCTCTTTTGGGATACGAGAAAATGGTTATCGTGGAACCGTCCGGGTTAAGTGTGGGCCTAGCCTTGATGTACAAGAATGATGCCACCGTTACAGTCATGAGAGAATCTCCCAGATTGATAGATATTGAGGTGATACAACAAAGGAAGCGATTATTTATATCATTTGTGTATGGCGACCTGATCCCCTCCAAGAGAGAGCAATTGTGGGAGAGCTTAGCTCACATAGGGATAATTCGAGACAACCCATGGTTCCTTATAGGAGATTTTAATGAGATACAGGGAAATCATGAGAAAGCAGGAGGGCGAATGAGACATGCTCACACCTTTAAGCCTTTCAATAATATGATTATCGAATGCTCTATATCAAAATTACCGTGCAAAGGAAATAAGTTCTCCTGTAGGAGTAGACGGAGTAATGGGGTAGTTTGAAGTTGTTTGGACCGGGCTCTAGAGAATGTGGAGTTTCACTCTGTCTTCGCCTTTTCAATGGTGGAGTACCAGGATATGATTGGCTCAAATCATGGACCCCTGGTGGCTACAGTGTAGGACATATTCCCCAAAGGTCGGAACCAATTCAAGTTCGATAAAAGATGGATAGGAAAAACATGATTGATGGAGGCAATTGAGGAAGGCTGGGATATGACAGGGAGAACCGGGAATATAGTCGACCGAATATTCAGGTGCAGGAAGAAAATCTCACGGTGGCGAAAATTAAGCGAATTGAGCGATAAAAAGAAACTAGAGAACCTGAAGAAGGCATTGAGAGAAACACAGGAGGACAATACGAAGACTCAAGAGGACATTTTCAACGCTTCTAGGAAATTGAAGGAAGTATACCGAGAAGAGAAATTATATTGGCAACAAAAGAGTAGAAATTTGTGGTTAAGAGAGGGGGATAAAAACACAAGCTTTTTCTAGACACAGGTGAAGCAAAAAAGAGCAAAAAATAAGATCTCAGGTTTATATGATAAGGATGTAATCTAGGTTGACGAGGAGGGTGAGGTAGAAAGGGTGGCGGCTAATTACTTCACATATCTCTTTGAGACCACATCACCGGTCATCATGGAGGAGACAATGATGGGGATCACAAATAAAATAACGAGGGAAATGAATGAGCTCCTAACGGCAGCAGCCACGGAGGCGGAGGTCAAGAAAGCGCTATTCATGATACACCCGGGTAAAGCAGCTAGACCAGATGGAATGACGGGGCTGTTTTTCCAAAAATCCTGGCACATTATGAAAGCTGAATTGGTCTACATGGTTAATGAGTTTATGGAAACTGGCCAATTTGACCCGCGTCTAAATGCCACAAATATATGCCTGATTCCCAAAAAGGAAAGACCAATCGAAATGGCGGAATTTAGACCAATTAGCTTATGCAATGTTGGTTATAAAATTATTTCGAAAGTGTTGTGTCAGAGACTCAAGAGGGTTTTACCAGGGTTAATCTCGGAGGCGCAATCTGCTTTTTTCCTAGGGCGTCTATTTCAGATAACATTATGATAGCCCAAGAAATGTTCCACGGGTTACGAACAAATAAGGCATGTAATAGAAATTCATGGCGATCAAAACGGATATGAGCAAAGCCTATGACCAGCTAGAATGGAGCTTTGTTCAGCGGGTGCAACACAAACTAGGCTTCCTTGACAAGTGGATAAAATGGATTATGTGGTGCATCCAATCGATAAATTACAAGATCTTAATAAATGGGCAACCGGAAGGGAAGGTAATCTCAAAGAGGGGACTAAGAAAAGGAGATATGTTTTCCCCATACCGTGTTATACTTTGTACGGAGGTCCTTAAAGCAAAAATAAAGAAGGTCGAGAGGAGCCATCGATTAACGAGGATAAAGATAGCAAGAGACAGCCCGCCTATAACTTATCTACTTTTTTCTGATGACAACCTCTTTTCTGTAAGACAAATAGAGACCAATGTGAGGCGATCCTAGATATACTTCGAACCTACGAAGTGACCTCAGGACAAGTCATAAATTATGAGAAAATCGTCCAATACAATTTGGGTCACAAGTCTAGGAGAATGAGAGGATGGTATACAAAAACATATTGGGCATAACGACTTTAAGAGGAATGGGATCAAATGACTAATTAAATGGGTGGGGACAGGAGGTTCCATTTCCGTCGGGAGGGATCCATAGATTCCAGCGAAATGCCCGAGACTAGCGCTACCGTTAAGGAATATTGAGGACCCCGATCTCAGGGTTGACGCCTTACTAAATCCCCATGAGTTCTTGTGGAATATTCCACTAATCAAAAGCTCAGTTCACCCGTCTGATATCTCACAGATATTGGGTATACCCTTGAGATCGAGATCATGGATGATGAAATTGGTTGGATGTTATGGAAGATGGAAAAATATTTGGTCAAATCAGGGTACGAGATAAGTAAAAAAGACGATTCGTCATGGACCTTGGGAGTAACAAATTCGTCTATCAATCCCTTGCTAGAGCAGTGTTGGAAGCTAAAATGTCCTCGAAAGATACAACATTTTATTTGGCAAATGTTATCAGGCTGTATTTCGATTTATTCAAATTTGCTTAGACGGGGATAAAGTGCGATCCAAGATGCCCTACATGTGGTGTAGAGGAGGAAGATATCAACCATGTCTTATTTGAGTGCCCTCCCGCTCTACAGGCATGGGCCCTGGCCCATGTTCCAATACGACAAGACGGAAGTTATAATCTATCGATTTTCACTAGCTGGGACGATCTGTTTTGGAAAATTCCTCCTTAATATCAGATAGAGAGTTACCCCTTGAGATGCTGGTATATTTGGAAAGCAAGGAATAACAAGATGTTCAAGAATGTGGATCCCGATCCACAGGAGATTGTGAGATTAACCACATAGGAAAGAACCATATGGAAAGAGGCACAAATCCCAGAAGAACAACACGAGGAAATAGCATCGTTACCGTAGGCATATGCATGCTGGATAAATGGATCCTGGAAAGACAATGATTGTTTCTATGGGTTAGGATGGTATGGATAGGACCCGAGCTAGAATGAGGTCTATATGGAAACTAAGACGATAAAATGTTGTCCATCCCCACTCCAGACAAAGATGGAAGCCTTATTAAGGGCAATGGTTGCATGGTACAATATTGAAAATGTAAGGTGACGTTTTTGACAGACTCTAAAAATTCGATTCACATAGTAACCATCCAGACGATTGGCCAAATTTTCTTCACCTATCAGATCAGTTCAGAGACTTATCAAGCTCCTTCACAAAATACTCCATTAGATGAACTCCGCGAATATACAATAAAAAAGCTAACAACTTGGCGAGGAGCGTGAGGACACTGTTATTTGATACAACCTACATCAACAATGCCAGTCTTCCTTGACATGGAGAAGATATGTAATTGATTTAGGCTTGCTGACAAAACAAAAAAAAAAAAAAAATTCTTCCAAATGTAGTACCGAATTTGAAACACATTAACCGGAAAAGTTTTGTATTTGTTCCGGTTCGTACCGATACGGTTCCGGTTTGGAAGTTTATCTTGTTTTCGTCAAAATCTTAGAGTCGCCGTTCTTCTCTCTCCCTTTGTGAGCAATCAAAATGCATCTCCAAACCCAATCCTTCGCTCTCAATCTTCTCCCATCGTCGAATTTCTGGAAACCCACAACTGAGAGACTTGAATTCATCTCTTTGAAACGAAACCCATCTCGTCCAATCTCCCTCCGATGTTCCGTTTCAACGGCTTCGGCCACGCCGATGACAGCGACCAATCATCTCTCAGCTTCGAGTCACAAGCCCTTTCCGGCGGAGGTTTCGAGGAGCATCATGGAGCTTTCCTCCGTTGGAACTCTCTCCACCTTGACCCACGACGGCTGGCCACTCGGTGTCGGCGTTCGCTTCGCCGTTGACCAAGATGGCACTCCTGTTCTTTGCCTCAACCGCACGTTCTCTCCTGACAAGAGGTCTGCTCTTCATGTTCAGGTCATCCTCCGCCTATTTTTCACTCTGATTTCTTCTCCAAACGCAAATTCAAGCTTTTTTTTTTAAAGGAATATCAATTTTGAATTGTCTTGGGTTATTGTTCTTATAATCCTTTGTTATGGAACCAGTTAGAACAATGTGGATTGAGGATTCCCCAATGTACGATACAAGGTAGCATTGGTCGTCCAGGAGACGATCATGTTCTAAAGGTATATTTTTTGTTCTGAATCTCCAACTCCCAATAATTACACCATCAATCTTCTGAGTTACCTCTAGATATACATAGTGTATGAGACATTTTATGGATGATAAGTTTTCCTGATTGATCTGTTTATGCGTGGAACCTGAAATTTCTTGGGGAAAGAAATCTTGCATTTATATATTCTTTTTTCTGTGTGTGATGGCTAC
Organism: Biscutella auriculata; assembly: GCA_900406285.1. NCBI lineage: Eukaryota > Viridiplantae > Streptophyta > Magnoliopsida > Brassicales > Brassicaceae > Biscutella > Biscutella auriculata. The sequence continues at coordinate 9,078 of OVAO01001118.1, forward strand.
TTAAAAATCAAACCATACACCGGACTTTAGCTCTTTTCTCTATCCCCAGAGTGCTTCTCCTGGTCTTTCTCAGGAGCTACTCAATGTGTAGCTGGTTTTCGTAGCCCCTCTAGGAGATTTCTACGGAAAATAGTTGGTTTGTTCTCCTAAAAGGGATTGTAAGATACTAAGTTTAATGCCCCTTCATGTGCATTTACTTGAATTGAATCAAAGTCCCTCTGTTTTGTGTAGCGTCTTAAGGCTATATGGAGGAAAAAGTTTGGGGAAGAAGCCGAGGACGAGAGTTTATATGTTGTTGCAGTTGACCGTGTACTCCAAATGGAAGACTTCATGGAGGTAGAATTGCAAGCTCTTTCAGTTTCCTGTGACAGTTGAGTCTCGCTTACGGTTAAGATTGTAATTCAAACTCTAATAAAAAGGTCTAAAAAACTTTTACAGGATGGAATTTGGGTGGCGTCATCAGATTATAAAAATGCAACTCCTGATCCTCTTCGAGATGTTGCAGAAGAGATAGTCAATCAAATTAACACTAACAACATGGAAGACATTTTTCGTTTCTGCAACGTATACGTGGATCTGGATTTTGTGGTTAGTATTTTGAACACGCTATGCAAAATACTTAAAAGAATGTTCTATCCATATAACATGTTCAGTCTTTTACCAATCTGAGGAACAAAACAACTAGTTTCAATTTGGATTAGTCGCTTGTGAAAATTCAGGATTATACACTTCCTTTGACTCATGGCAGGTTTCAGAAACAAAGATGATATGGATGGATAGGCTTGGATTTGACCTTAGAGTATGGTCTCCAAGAGGTGTATATGATGTAAGGATTCCATTTCCAATGGAAGTAACAGATGAAAAGGGAGCAAAATCAGCATTTAATGGAATGTCACAGCAAGCTTGGGAAGTAGAGAAAAGCTATTGCCTTGCAGATTTCAACAAGGTCAAGTTACTTAAGCAAGTAATTGGATCATCACACAAAGGAGAACAGTAAAGGTTCTATTGCCTTCTTTTTTGTGTTTACAAGTGGATGCTAAAATTGGCATTGACTCTGTTGTATCTCTTGCAAAAGTTTCTGCACTAAGTAAATAGGACTTGTACCAAACATGGAGTAAGATTAGTCTTGCTTGATGACCAAATGAAGACACTTTCTTAACATGCTATAGAATTTGTTGTGACTTTAAACATCAAATATCATAGAGTTGGCTCATTACGCAATACCTAACTCGTAATTCACAAGTTTAATTAAAAAAAAAAAAAAAAAACAGTCAGGAATACTCGTAATTCGTATAGTTAAATTGAATTGGGCTTTATATAGATAGGCCCAATGGGTTGAGTACAAGTAGGTTTGAGAAGTTTCCATCTTCTCTAAATTTCGTCTCCATCGATCAGAATTTTTTTTGGAAGCGAAGACAAAATAATCAGAGATGGCATCGAATGCGGCGGTTCCTTTCTGGAGAGCGGCGGGGATGACGTATATCACATACTCCAACATCTGCGCGAATCTCGTCAGGAACTGTCTCAAGGAACCTTTCAAGGCTGAATCCATCAACCGCGAGAAGGTTTACTTCTCCCTCTCCAAATGGGCTGATGGAAAGGCTCAGAAACCAGGTATCTTCCCTCAGGATCCTAATAGTTCATGCGTCTCCCTGTTGTTTTGTTCCGATTTAATCGAGATCTAGCTTTTTTTTATATTTATTGTTTTCTTCATTTCTGTGGTGATTCTCTTTGTTTCGGTTGCTTCACTGAATTTGCAATTTTTTACATGATTAAATGGGGTTGATGAAGAATTGTACGTTAATTAGAACTCTCACAATCAGGAAATGTACTTGGGCTTATACTTTTGCTTGAAATGACATGATTCAGTCTTATGTTTAGTCATAAAAACTATTTAGATGTCTAAATGTTGGACCTTGCGATATTAGCCATTCCGTTGTGATGTCCGAAGCCCTCACAGAGATTTAGATGGAAGTTTGGAATTTTAACCTCTCCCAGTAACTTACTGCTACTTAAAAGCTGAATAAGAATCATAGCTACCTTTTACAGATCCCACTTGCCTAGGGAAAGAGAGTGTATTTCTGAATTGTTTTTTTTTTAAGTCTCTCGAGATCACATTTGATGATCTCACTTCATTGCGCAGACAANAGCTGAATAAGAATCATAGCTACCTTTTACAGATCCCACTTGCCTAGGGAAAGAGAGTGTATTTCTGAATTGTTTTTTTTTTTAAGTCTCTCGAGATCACATTTGATGATCTCACTTCATTGCGCAGACAATATGGTTCCCCTTGGTTAATCCATTTTTATGTTAACATTAATTTTATGTTGTTTTTTTGACAGTTCTGCGTTCAGACACACCTGAAGTTTGAGAATTTTCCAGCAAGAAAATGGTTTTGAAGTTTGATGTATTGCTTCTCTGGATTCATGGATCATATATGCACTTGCTTCTCTAGATGCAAGAACACTCTGCATGTTTGTTTTTCTCGTTGTTGTATGTTCAGTATTATACTTGACACTCTCCAGTCTTAATAATGAAAAACATGGAGCATGAATTGTCTTTGTTAGCTATGAGTCTGACCTTTCTTAGCAGCTTATAAATGGTTTAGGGTTTAGATTAGATGAAAAGTAAAACACTCAAATAAGGCTCAAATAGTGAAATCCCTCAAATCTTGATAAGTAAACAAAGGCCCTTAGATTTGGTAATCGTTCAAGTTAAAAAAAGCAAATATATTTCTTGAAAATGGAACTTGTTATTTCTAAGGAACAAACAATCGTTACACTTAACATCAGTTAGTAGCGTAAAGATAGTCTTTGTTTGGACATGATTAGTTGACTCCACTGAAAACATGTTAGACTTATAGGAACTCCTACCTCTGGCTCTGTTCTAGTTCTTCAAAAGATGATTTTATCTCACTGTGAGCTGAAATACTTCTCTCCTTGAGAGCATTGGCTTTTTCTTCACTGACTGTCCCTGCATAAAGCCAAACCAGACCTGGTGATGGATAGATATATATTGGCTAACCTATAAACCTACAATGTAATGGAGTCCCAATCTTCAAATGTCAAAATCAGCTGTTAACTTCACAAATGACAAAATGGGTTTGCTTGTTTCATCAGCCTAAGACTAAGTAGCAAAGAATGATCAACATGGGTAATGCTGAAGAATGACATTGATGCGATACATCATGAGAGCTGCATTCCATGGTCATGCAGTGAAATGAAGTTGATGAAAGGCCTCTGAATGTTATGATGTGATGTAATGTTATGTTATTTCCTATCTAACATAGCAAATAGAGTTCCACTGGGATGTGAGGATCAGAATGATGAAAATGAATCCAAAAGAGTGATGTGTTAAACCGGAAATAGGAATTAAAAGAACACTGGACATACCAAATTCATAGAGAACTAAAACAATCATCAAAAACACACTGAGAATACATAAAATGAAAACATGTTATATGTTGATGATGTCACAATATATGCATCCGTGGCATGAGAAAGAAACAATGTTGATGCTTAAACTTTCGAGAATGAAATGGATGATGCAATGCGCCTCTATAAGATGTATCCTATTCGTGCAGTTGTTGGAAGATAAAAAGGAAAGTACATCCCCCTTCGAGGCCTACTGATATGTCTGAGCTCCATTTGCGCTTGGAGAAGGAAAGAAAGAATAGCCGCCACCTTTCTTCCTCTTTCCAAATGGATTCTTTGAATATGTATCATTCGCTTAAAAAGAAAGAAAACAGGAAAGAAAAAATAACTAAGAAGAGTACTGAAATATAAAAGAAAAAGTCAGCAGATAAAGTTCTGGAGAAAAGAAAAGCAAGCAGCGAGAGTGAGTAGTTAAAGGATATTGGATCCTCATCCCGACAGAACCAGAACTTAGAATGACTGCACCTTGCAAATTGTGGTGAACGTTTGTGGCGCTATTGACATCCTACAAAAGTCAACAATAGAACCGTTTTTAACAATATGCTAGAAATAAAGGCTGGTGTATTATATAGGCACATATAGCAGAGTTTGCGAATTAACCTCAAATTCAATAAAGCAAACAATATGCTTTCCTTGTCTCAGAGTCTTCATTTGTTTGAAACCAGGTTGCCTGCAAGATGAAAGCATAGTTGACCACATGACAACAGTAATACGCAAAAGCCAAGATCGTAGAGAAAGCAATGGACTGAAGGAGTGTCCTCAACAGGCTCCTCAATTCTTCTTCGTTTATATTCTCCCCAAAATTACCATTAAAAAGGGTATTGCATGGAGGGTTATCCTTAACATTCTACAATCCAAAAATAGAGAAGAGTATAAGACATCAAAATCACCCAACTGAGGGTAGATATACATCAAACTGAGAACAAATTTTATCAGACAATCAGAGACTTTAGCCAATTCAGAGCAGTACACAGTGTATTTAAATTAGGCAACAACTATTGTTCCACAACACAACAACCTAGCACATGAGCTAATCAGTACGAATTCGAGTTCGTAAATATTAGACAAGGATGGGAAATACCACTGGATTACAGATAGATAAATAGAAAACCATATGACTAAAATGAAAAAAAAAGTGCAACTTTAGCTGGACAGACACATATGAACTAGGAGCTGCTATATGTGCGTGCGTAGGCATTGCTACAGGAGGGGGATCATGATAACCTGCATAGGGATCATATGGTGGAGGTGCAGGTGCCATATACCTGAATCGGATTTCGTAGTTGATGTCAAATAAGTAACTAAACAGAAAACATTTTATCAAATAAAACGTGATCTTTAACCACAGATAAGAAAAAGAAGCAAATGTCTCACCCATGAGGTGGTCTCCACACTGGTGGCGGTGGAGGGTGGAAGGGAGACGGACTATAAACAGAGTGTGTGCAGTCATGAGTCACCGCCAGTACGTAGGCGCTTACTTTGATCATAAGCATTTGAATCCCCAACTATTCCTACACAATAACAATCGAGTTCAAAGGTGAAGTTTGATTGGTGATGATGCTTTTACCAATGAAAGGAAGAAGGTAGATAAAAGGGAGCGCACAATGAGATCCTCGTAATAATTCACAAAACTGTACCAAACATGCTTCAGTAAGCTAACCTCTTTTACCATATCATCTGGTAAGAACGATTCACCGTTCTTGACGAGGTTGATCAACGGTTGGGTATCATTTTCAAAACATAATTTTTTTTATTCCCAGCTCCGTAGCACTACGTATCGTTGTTTTAATGTTAGTCATTCTGCGACTAAAGGAGACTTGACGTTCTTGAAGCAAGTAAACCGGTTAGATAGGATTGATCCATTCACGTCTTTGAAGAGCCATCCTACTCCCGCCTGAAGTTTTTCTTCCCGTCAGGATGCCTCCCATCGGCAAATCACCACATCGCGATCCAACCTTCCCCTCTCTCTTGATGGGGTCTTTTGGGGTGCCAAAATCACGTCTCTGTTTTGCGTAAAACCCCACTCTCTTGCCTCCGATATCGCTTTGGACATGATCTCTCTCGGCATCGGGGAGTCCTTTGAGAACTTTAACCTGTTCCGAGCAATCCACAAATGCCAGCATATCCAAGACGGTAGGCATTCCTTGTTGACTCCAATCGGAGGTAAGCAGATAGCCTTTCAGATAACCTTTCATGCCTCCGCAAAGCTCATGTCGTGTCTGAAATTGAAGCACACCTTGAATGGGCCTAGCTCCCATACTTGTTTCGCAAACCTGCAAAGAAACAGCACGTGAGAGACAAATTCCATCTCTCCACATCTATCGCATTTAGGATCTAATGTAACATGTTGTGATACAAGAGCTTCTCAACAGGGAGAGCATCCCGTATTGCCTTCCAAAGAAATAATTTAATTTTCGGTACCGTCTAGATACGCCAAATCTTTGCGTTTCAATCAATATCGTATCTGAAATGGGCATGATCCATAGAGGGAGTGACGTCTAAGGAGGCATGGTACCCGAATTCAGTCGAGTAAAGACTCGAGTCATGCCTAAACCAAATAACTTGATCTGATGTTAATCTTCGACTGAACTTAATCTAAAAGATCAGGTCCCATAATCAGATATGGTCGCCAAGATTTTCTTTTCATCCTAGTTAAGCGAAGTCGCATTCCGGAGATCCGTGACACGTAAGTGTTGATGATCTTCCCTTACCGGTCCCATAGGAGATACTTGATGAGAAGTAGAGAGCCATGCCTCTCCCCAAACCTTAATCATACATCCATCTCCTGCTACCCATCCAAGGTTAGGATGCAGGAGATCCACCAAGTAAAATTTCCCTCCAACCATGGGATGCATTGCTTGGGAAAACACTGTCGAGAAACTTGGAGCCGGTACAATATTTCCCCAACAAAATACGTCCTAACATGCAGTGCGGGTCTTGGATAAACCGCCAACTTATCTTAGCAAGTAGGGCCACATCAAAGGAGCAAAGTTCCCTAAACTCGAGTCCCTCATCCCTCTTAGACGCCGATAGTTTATTCCAAGCGACTCATGACAGTTTCCGCTTCCCGTCATTCCCATCCCACCAGAACCTCGTTTGGAGGGTCTGAATCTTCTTGCACAGCAAAATAAGCAGCAAGAAACACGATATCATGTATGCTGACATTGCCGCAAGCAAACTTTTTAGAAATACCAGTTTTCCTGCCAACGAAAAGAACCTAGAGAACCAATTCAATGTGTGTTGCTTTGTCTTATCGATGATGACATTGAAAATGTCTCTCTTTTTCCTTCTGAAGCTCTCGGGGAGACCCACATACTTTCCAATGCCTCCTTCTTTAAATACTTGCAACTCTCTCTGTAATTCAAGCTTTCTTCGATTTGGGATCTTACTTGAGAATGTGATAGTTGACTTAATGGTGTTTATGCTTTGACCTGATGCTAAACCATATTCCTTTAAAATCCTCTTGAGAACTCGACAATTCTTCAAATTTGCTTGACAAAAGAACATAGTGTCATAAAAAAAATAATAGGTGATTGATCCTTGGAAACTTTTGGGCGACCTTGACTCCTTTTAGCTTCCCTTCTCTTAACGTTCTTGTGCATAAGCTAGAGAAAACCTCGCTGCATAATATGAATAAGTATGGAGAAAGTGGATCTCCTTGTCGAATTCCCCTCTCAAGAACAATCGTATCAAAGGAGGAGTCGTTCCGGATCACAAAATACGTTACATACTCGACACAACTCATGACCTAATTCGTCTAGACAGAATGAAAGCCCAGTTTCTCAAGCACAACTCGAATGAAACTCCACTCCAAGTGAGCGTATTGTCACGGACTTAATTCTTCGACCGTGCGGCCTTAGTACCTTTCCTCGGAT
>OVAO01001119.1:197-16379 GCA_900406285.1 Biscutella auriculata
GGAAAACGTTTGTGCGGAGAAATCCCTCAAGAAAGCCTTGTACGGCCCGACGAGGCCGTACCGTACGTACCCGGCGACTTCCCTCGACCATCCTCGACCAGATCTCGCATTTTCGTTGTTCCTCCTCGATGATCTTCACCATTTCACCACAAAGAGAGACTCCCCCAAAGGCGGCAACTTTGGATACGTTTCGGTCGAAGAAACCTTCACAACTTTTACTCCGTACGCCGGCGTTCCGTACCGGCCGTACCAGACACCATCAACTTCAAATCCACCGACCGACACCTTTCCTTTCTCATCTTTCTTTCGACTGTTCTTAATTATATTCCTACTTGGTCGACGAATAACGAAACTCACCCCATTCGAACGCATGTTTAAGAGCTTTGGACGTTGAAGCCACTTTCCCGTAGTCGGCCGTCGACAAATCCATCTCCAAGGGCATTTTCACGTACTCGGCGTGTATCAGTCATCCTTGCGGTGTAACAGCTGGGAAGACGTCACTAAATTCCTATAATAACTTAGACATTCCACTAGGCAGCTCTTGTGTGGTGTTAGTGACAAGACAGTCTTTATAAACAAAGAGTAAAATTTGACAGGATTCAGATTGTAAGATTTTAGATACTTTACCGTAGTTGATGTACAAACTATTGGATACNGTAATAACTTAGACATTCCACTAGGCAGCTCTTGTGTGGTGTTAGTGACAAGACAATCTTTATAAACAAAGAGTAAAATTTGACAAGATTCAGATTGTAAGATTTTAGATACTTTACCGTAGTTGATGTACAAACTATTGGATACATTTTTACCCTTGGTGGCGTCGACTTGAAACTTGCTTTGGAGCTGATCTTGGTAGATCTCGTTTGGCGTGAGAGGAACGAGAGTGATCCTACGCCCTTGATGTTCGGACGAGTGCTTATTGGTGAAGCCATCATGCACAACCTTTCGATCAGATTGCCATGGCCTTCCCAGCAAGATATGACTCGCCCCCATTGGTATCACGTCACACATAACCTCATCTTCGTACCTGCCAATGGTTAGTGATAACTTAACTTGTTGAGAAACAGTAAGATTACCACTTTCGTTCAGCCATTGAAGTTGATATAGCCGCGGGTGTGGTGTGGTCTTGAGCTGCAATTTTTGGACCATCGTCTCACTTGCAGCATTGGTACAGCTCCCCCCATCTATGATGAGACTGCACACCTTTCCCTTGACGAAGCAGCGAGTGTAAAGCAGATTTTCACGTTGGCATTGTTCTTCGGTCTGCGTTTGAACGCTCAAAACTCGCCTAGTAACCAACATTTCGCCAACTGCAGCAACCTCTTCGACCTCTAGATCAGATCCTTGCTCGTCCTCAGAGCTCTCTTGAGGCACAATCTCTCATCCTTCCTGCAATAGAAACAACTTTCGGTTAGGACAATCTCTCGAATAATGTCCCATACCTTGGCATTTGAAGCAGCGCGTGTTGCTTAGGTTGTTGTTGTTTCGCGGCTGAATGGTTCCACTTCTAGGCTTGAACTTAGACTTCACTTCAGTTATACTCGACGGTTTTGGGTCTTTGGAGAAGCTAGGCTTGTTGAAGTCTTTATGTTTCGCTCCACTAGGTGCAAAGCTAGGCCGAGTACGCCTTCTTTGGAGCTGAGATTTGATCAACTCTGCTTTGTGCACCATGTCTTGAATATCTTCATAGCTATGCAGCTCTACTTGATCTTGAATATCTCGGTTTAAGCCTCCCAAAAATCGTGACATGATCATGTCATTGCCTTCATGCAAATCGGCTCGGATGAGGAGAATTTCCAGCTCTTGGTAGTAGTCTGTAACGGACATTGTTCCTTGCACCAGCTTTCTGTGCTTCACGAGTACCTCTCTTTGATAGTGAGTAGGTACGAATTTCCTCCTCATATGCATAACCAACTGATCCCAAGTAATAATCGGTCTTGCACCGCACCGATCTCTTGTAATTCTGAGTTGTTCCCACCATAATAGCGCATAGTCGTTGAATTCGGAGACTGCTATCTTCACCTTGTTGGGACCGTAAGTACCTTGAACCAGAAAATTCGACTCCATCTTTCTTTCCCAATCAAGATACACCTCTGGATCACTGGTACCGTGGAAAGCAGGGAACTTAATCTTAATGTGTCGGAGCTGTTGGCGCGCGGGGTCATAGTCTCGACCTCTATCTCTTCGCAATGCCTCTTGACTATGATCTGAATAACCTAGCTCTTCTTCTTCATCGGAAACTGGTGCCCCGCCAACATAGTTTCTCTAGAACATGGGCGTGGAGCTCTAGGACGTGGTACTCTACGTTCTTCTCGGTTGGAGGCTGGAGGAGACCTATGTCGGTTGAAGATGGTTTCTCTGCCCCCAATATGTAACTTATCAACGCCACGGGAGGGTGGTTGCGGCTTAGGACCTCGTTTGGATGTTCCTGCGAGACCCTTTCCTTTTGCTAACCTCATAGCCTCAGATGGCGTAGGAGTAACATCATCTTCACTATCAAATGCTCGATCGTGGGATCTAGACACTCTTAGTTGCTGATCGATCTGCCCACGCAAGGTTCTGACCTCATCTTGAAGCTGTTGCGTGAATTGAGAGGATAGCGTTTGTGTTGCCTCATTGAATTTCTCTGTCATAGCGGCTGTGAGTGCTTCAAGGGCTTGAGCAGAGAGCTCCATAGCGTATGAAACAGCAAGTAAAACCAGCAAGTAACAAGTCCTACAACAATAGTACTCAAACAACTATGGCAAGCAATCGAATTTCACAAAAGAAAATCCAACGAATAACTTTCCCGAGAAGGAAATTTTCCAAAAGTAGAAACTTTTTATAAATAGAAACTTCCTAAAAATGGAAACCGATAAAAGAGGAAACCTTCCAAAACAAGAAACCCGAATTAGAAATGAAACTTTCCAAAACGAGAAACCCGAATAAAAAGGAAAATAAAATCGGTTAGACTTATCCAAAAAATCAAATCCAAAAATCAAATAATCAAATAGGAAAACCAAGATTCTGGATAAGATCAAATCTCAACAACCCGAATTAAATCTAATAAAACCGATTGGTTTACTAAGAAAAATCCGAAACCCTAGTTCTAATCCTAACCGAACAAGGATTAATCTAAACTAAGAACCCTAATTCAATCCTATTCGAACAAGGATTGATCAAAAAATCAGAAAACTAAGAACCTTAATTCAATCCTATTGTTGTAAACAAATCAGAGAACTCAAGAGAAACCCAAACTAGCATGCAACAAGGAAACAAAATCAGAAACACTCAATAAAACCCGAATAACAATGGAAAAAAGGAAAAATCGCATAAGAACACAAACCCTAATTATCATGCACGAAAATTCCAGCAAACTAAGACTAAAAATAAACGAATAAGAAAAAGAGATAGGGTTAGAGAATCGTTATCCTTTGGCTCAGAGTTGGCTCTGATACCACGTGATGCAATCCTAGAACCGGAACTCCAAGGGAAAGAAGTGATGAACGATTCTGAAAGTTAATTGATGAGCTGATGGTATTAACAACGAACTGATGGATGATGGATAGAACGAGTATGGAGATGGAGGTGAAGTTGCCCTTGTGACCACCAAGGTTGGAAGGGAAATGGAATCTCTTTAGAATCGATTTGCTAGATAGGAAATCGCCTATTAGCCTAGGGTTTTCGTGAGAACACAAGTGTTTGCAGCAATAATCATTCTGATTAATTCTTAAGCCAAAATTCGACTTAAGTAGAAGAAAATACAAGCTATGGGCTTAAGTGACTTAAAACCCAAAAGTTAAGTAAAGAAATAAAAGAGAAATAGAACAGGCCCTAAAACAGATGGGTTCGATCCAACTACTTATTGTCTTAAAACAAAAAGAAAGAAAGAAAAGAACTGTTGGGCTCAAACTGAATTGGCGCCAACTCTACTTAGCCAAAGTAGCTATTAGCATGCTTCCACACTTCGCACACTAAGTGATCGACGTAGTGATGTACTTTGCCTCATTAAAACCCTGCTGGAAAGGTTCCAGGCTACACCAGGGAAAGAGTACAAGCACACCACTTTGATCATTACTCAGTGATTAAAGTGTGGTCTTCGGTCTTGAACTTGAATAGGTAGAATATGTCGTCTTTGAGTTCTGGATCAGATTCGCCTAAAATGATTAAGGCATGCGCCTCCTTTGCAAGTTCTTTAGCNCAAAATGATTAAGGCATGTGCCTCCTTTGCAAGTTCTTTAGCTCTTGATCTTGTGATCCTTCCTATAAGCTCAGGTTCGATCTCTTGCTCCACTTCTTGGTCAGATTCGTTGCTTGGAATCACATCATCAACCCCCGAACAAATCTAGTGTTTTCATCAGTTTCTCCCGATCGATCTTCATCTTGTTACCTTCAGAGAGAACCTCAACAAAAGATGTTAACTTTGGAGCTGATTTGGTGAAGGAAAACTCTCCACTTCTTTCCATACGCCCGACGCATCTGTACCGGCCGTACCCGGCGATCCCATCTCAAAACCATCGACCGACGCTTCCCTTTTACTCATTCTTTCTCGACTGTTCTTATTCTTTTAGAGGTTTGGTTGACGAATAACATAGTTCTCATCTTTTGAACATAGGGTTTAAGAGTCGTGGACTTGAGGTCGCCTCCTCCGTAGCCGGCCGCGGACGAGTCCGTCTCCAAGGGCATTCTCATGTAATCAAGCGTGTATCAGAAGTGTTCCTGTCTGATTGGACCGGTCAGTGGTCCCGACCGGTTCGATGCTCCTTTTTCCACACTTAGGCTGATTTTCTCCTCTTTGGTAAAATCCTTGTATAAATCCGACTTTGAACCTGAAATGTCATAAGTATGCAAAATGCAACCTAAAGGACTCTAAATGCATCCTAAACTATCGAAAAGATGAATGGAAACCGAGTTAAAAACCGATAAAATCCATGTACATTAACTTCCCCAAACTTATCACTTGCTTGTCCTCAAGCAAGACAAAGTGTCAGTAAGAGAGCGGGTTCGAAATCAGGTGAGAATCTCAGATAAGTGGGTTATAAACATAATATCAATGTAGGCAATCTCTGACAAACAAGAAAGAGTTAGCCACAATTTAAAGCTTCAAACATCTAAGCATCTATACTGACCGTAAATCGGGTTCTATCTCAAGGAATCCAAAAGAAAGCAGAATATGATTGTTAACAATAGGCAAATGGTATATTCCCTACTTCTCGATCCTTTTCAGAAATTACAGGGTTCTAATAGTCATTTAGTTCATTTTCCTTTCCATTCTTTATTGCAAATAAAAATATAACAGGCTCCTTGGCTCGATTTTTTTTTGTTAGCAATTCAAATGGTTGATTACCCATCAAGCTTTGGGCATATCATACCAAGAGAATGGGAATGGTACTTAGCTCGATCGCCCGCAATTTTTCTCGGGTATATCTTCCAAGAATGGAGAAAAGGGGAACTTGCCATCAACGAAACCTTACTAAATACAGTTGGAGTAGGTTGCTCCTGATCTCTGTCTGTTTGGACCAGTCGCGAGTGAGACCTGTATGTCGACCGGTCCATCTTCTCGGGACCTTCGGTTGGTTTAGACTGGTCACCAGAGTGACTAATATATGGACCGGTGCGGTTTGCACGACCTTCTATCGATGTGTACCGGTCACCAGCGTGACTAGTACGCTGATCGGTGCAACCTTCCCAATTCTGTAATTTTTCAAATCGTCTAATTCTTTAATACCCTTTGACCCTTGCTTCGCACTAACCTCAGTATCAGTGAATTGGTCATTAAAGACCTAAATATCTGAACTTAATCCTGCAAGAAAATCAAACTTCCAAAACACAACTCAATCATCAAGTGAAAAGAAATCAAAAGCAAAAACAAAAACCAAATTCAAAAGGATATATATACAAAGGATAAAATGGGACTTCCTCCCAAGTGAGCTTGTTTTAAGTCACTTAGCTTGACTCTGCTGACTGCTTTCAGTTCAGTTTGGAACTCTTCTCCAACTTCTAAAGTCTTTCCTTGAGTTCATCTATCTCAGCTTTTTGCCCTTTATCTACTACAACAATTTGATCATCAACACCCAAGTTCATTTTGAGCACAGTTCCATAGAGGTGACTTCTGTCCTCACGGGCAGTATCCATGTCAGCGTTTCGTTCCATAACATTCTGCTCTATTGCACAAATTCTCTTCACAAGCTCCTCCATTTTGTGGTGATACTCGAGATCCCAGATTTGATTGAACAGAGTTCCATGCATCTGGTTTTTTCCTCATACAGGCGTTCTATCTTCCTCTTGGTTTCTCTGGCTGAACTTGTCAACTCCTCAATATGACGCGATGTCTCAGAATGATAGTGCCTCTGCTTATCAGCTTATATAGGTTCCTTTCCAGGTTTATGCACTCCAAGACTGTTTTCATGAGTTAGGTGAGATCGATAAGTTGTATTGTTGGCAACCTTATGGAGAATCATCTCCCAGTATCCAAAAGAATGCTTGCTTTAGCTTCTCCCAGGAATTGTCTTCCTAGAAGAATCCATCATTCTCTTTTATATGAATTCTTGGGGAAAATGAAAAAGACAGTAGAAATTGCAGCCCCATTTACCTTAATTTCCACGTCGAATACCATGTTGAATGCATGCGTCTCAGGTACGACCAGTTGCGTTAGGTCCCATAGAGGAGGATTATTCACCTCAAGACCCTAGAAATAAGCGACATCCATTGTCATCTCATTGAATATTGAGCGGGAATCACAAGGAATGAAACCTGGAATATGATACAGTCCAAAATCAGGACTAGAGTGATCAATTGCCTCTTTTGGGGAGTTTTCATGTGCTCCTTCCAGACCATCATTTTTGTCCAAGTACTCATCCTCTTCCTCTTTTTCGTTTTCATCAACATTCAGCTGTCTAAATAGCTCATCCTACACATTATCATTCTCATCTTCCTCACCATCAACAACCACACAAACCTGGGCCTCATTACTCAACAATGGGCGTGGGTCATACTCTTGAATCCCATGAGTTCCCAAGTCAAATGTGACCTTGTTTTCTTTCAAGTTGATCTCAGCTGTGTAAAAGCCTTGAAGGGTCTGCCAAAAAGTAGTTGGTTCTGGTCTCCTCTTTCTGATCTAAGCACAACAAAGTATGTTAGCACTGGTACACCTCTGAGCTTCACTGGAATATCCATGAGCCTCCCTACAGGTTTCCTGCAAGGTACAAAATATGAGTAACCAAGTTTCTCATCAATAGACAATATCATGACATTCACACTAGCACCTAGATCTAGTAAGCAATCATCAAATTTGGTGTCATTTAAAATACAAGGGATCAGAAAACTCCCTGGATATGCTTTCTTAGTAAGATCAGTTGGTGGCCTGAGAGGGGTATAGGCATCTGAAGTCTGTGTCTTCTGCCATTGCTCGACATACTCTATCTTCTTCAAAATAACATCTTTGGTTGATATGTGAACTTCTGGATTTGCCAAGACTTTCTCTATCAATGACATCTATTCTCTTAAGGTTTTCAGTCCCTTAATGATCTTCTCCTTTTGTACCTGATAGAAACGGCCTGGAAAGAGAAGTTTGGGTACATAAGGGGCAACATATGGCATGACTTGAGGCTTCTCTTCACCATCCTCTATCCTTTGAGGAATTTTCACCCCCTCCCACTTAGATTCTCATTGTCCTCGATAAGACCTACAACAGAGATGGCATTAACAGTATCATGAGAAGTCTCAAATTTACCTGGGAGTTGGCCAAGTATGAGCCTAGTAGAGGCTGCGACCTGGGCGATTTAAGTGTCTAAAGTTCTCGTTGTGTCGACAGTCGATCTTGCCATTCAGGTCATTGTACATGTTGTCTACTTTCACATGAATTTCTTTCTTGAAGCTACTGAATTCAACCACATACTTGCTTTGACCTTCTAGTAGTTCTCTGCGCATTGGAATGGTCTGATCTTCCATCGGGGGAGTAGCATTGGTAGGTTGGAAACTAGTTGGGCGAGCAGCATAAGCATGTTTCTGACATGTCTAGTTCTGAAAATTACCTATATTATGATAGTTCTGTTGAGGCTGGTAGTTCTTATGAGTTGGATAAACATGATCCTGTGGATTTGCAACATTGCTGGAACGGTAGGACAGGTTGTTGTTGGGAACGTAGTACTGCTTTTGGTACCCTTGGTTACCTACAAAGTGGACCTCTTCTTGCTGTAAGTCCTGAGAGTAGTTTTCAGCCTGATCGACCATGTTCACTGACCTCTTCTGATCCTGCAGAACCCTGTCAAGTTTCTCATTCAAAGCTTTCAAGTCAGCTTTGTAGTTTAAATCACTATGACTATCATTCCTGTGTAAAGACCTATCTAGTCTCCACTGTTGGTTGCATCACTTTGAGCCATATTCTCTATCAAAATTAACCAATCAACATAAGTTAAATCAAAGAATCTACTTTGGCTGGTAGTGTGTAGCATGGACTGGTAGTCTTTGTGTAGAACTTTTTGGAAAGTAACCAAGAGGTTCTCAAGTGTAAAACCATGGTGAGGGTACTGCAAAGTGTACTTCTTGAATCTAGTCCAAGCTTCAACAAAAGATTTCATACCTTTTTTACTAAAAGTGGTGATGTCCCTTCTGAATTTTGCAGTCTTGGATGGCAAAAAAAAGCAGTGAGAAAAGCTTTATTGCAATCAGCCCATGTCTCAATCAAACCTTGTTGCAATCCTCTCTCCCAATTCGCAACATCCTCTCCCAACGAGAATGGAAATAACCTGATCTTGTAAGCGTCCTCAGTGACACCATTAATGCTAACCGTTCCATAGACTGTGTCAAAATAGTCCAAATGACCTAGAGGGTCCTCCTTTGATAGTCCGTAGAGGGGTTCATGTTCAGAATACCTAACTTGATCTCGAAATTGGTTTCTTCAACCAGAGGTGGTTGAATACCATTTATGTTACCATGCACCATTGGCTCGTTGTTCGCTCCTATGCGCCTAGGAGGGTTGGCGTTTCGTACTAGAGCTGGTGTAGTAGCTTGATATTGTGGAACCTGTGGAATCGGATTAGCGTACCAATCTGCATTCTGATTGTTGTTGTATTCTTGATTGTCAGCCATTTCTTGTTGATGATCTAGATGATTCAATCTCTGTTCTTTTCTTATGCTTCTGTTTTAGCATTCAATAGCAGTAATATCCGCAGGAACTTGCAGCAGTTGGGATTTTCCTTTGGATCGAAATCCCTAAAATGGCAACAGTAGCAATTTTATATATGGTCTTAGTATGCAAAATGCAACCTAAAGGACATGAAATGCATCCTAAACTATCGAAAAGACGAATAAAAATTAAGTTAACAACCGATAAAATCGTTATACATTAGTTTTTAAGCTCAATAGGATAACTATGAGCAAATCAACTCCTTCAATCTGCCATCAACAAGAGAAAAGAAGGTTATCTCTTATCCTTAACTCATTTCCAATTCGTAGTGTATAATATGCTATGCTAGATTATGTTTGCAAAATAATCTAAAATCAGAGTAGGAATGTGTCTATTGATATTTGCCAATGGTTTACTACACCTAGTCTAAATGAATTAGGAAGTCTAAGGATTTAAGACTAAGTTTATTGAACAAATATGCAAAATTACTCATAGTCATTATCTTGCTACTATTTTTTATTGCAAACCATATTCTAAGACTGTTTTTCCAAATTGGTACTTTAAATCTTGACTTTCATATGGTGTAGGATCAGAACTTCTTGCCCATAATGAAGGATCAGAGGAGTAAACCAATGACTATTCTCAAATCAGCCTTAGAATAATGATCATTACATGAAGAAATGAATGAAAATAAAAAGAGTAGTCCTATCCATTTCACAATATGTTGATGAGAACGTTGATCATAAGGGAGGCTAAGAATCAGCCGCTCAACGGTTCAACTCATGTTTGTAAAGGTCATGATCAAGGAAAATCGATTCAAGTCTAATTTCTATGCAATTCCCCTTGATCACGAGGGAGGTAAAAGGAGAATTCAAGAAGCTTTCAAGAGCAAGAAGAATTCAAAACCAAGAAGTGTTTAAAGAAGGAAAAATCACTCAAGACACATGTAACATTCAGTTCGTGAAAAGAAGAATCAACCAAAGAGCTTAAAGAAGAATTCAAGAAGCTTAAAGGAGCAAAGGAGAATTCAAATGTGCATTCAAGATCAAACACACAATATGTTTTGTGTGACAAGCAATCAAAGCCAGCAACAAGAAGAAGGTTGAGTTCAAGTAATGCAAAGCAAAGTGTGTGCTCATTCCAAAAGCTCAGTCCGCAATCAAAGGCAACATCAAGATTGAAGCTAAAGAGGAAACGAAGCGGCATAGATGGTTATTACAAGGCTCATTCCGATCAAAACAGAAGGAGTTATGCTATAAATCAAGATGATCTAGAAAGCTAACTCAAGTCTCTTGCATACAAAAGAAGAATCAGCTTAAAACCAGTTTGGGTCAGGAAGTTATAATCTTCCTAAGTTGACAATGGCACAATCTGTCACAGCATGATATGTGTTCATTCCAAGGAGGATTCTGAGCAAACCAGAAGGAGTAAAGCTATGATTCAAGATGTTTCAGAAAGTTAACTCACTTATCCAAATGGCAAGAGAAGAATCTTCTCAAGACCAGTTCGAGATTAAATGCTATGATTTTTTTAAGCAGAGCAAAACATAACAATTCTCAGAAGGATTCTATGAAGGGATTCAAGAAGAACTTTGATCAAGAAAGCTAATCAAAGAGTAATGCATGAGGCAGCTGAACGGTAAGCTCAAATGGAGTGTGATGACTAAGCCAAAATGAGTTAGTTATTGATCAAAAGAAGAAGAACTGAAAGCTCATCATATTCAGCCAAGATCGTTTAAAGAAAACAAGCAGCTAGATCATTCAGTTTAAGACCATTCAAATGAAAGTCATTCTTGAAGAGAAATCAATTTATCAAGCTTCTCAAATACTAAAGAAAGAGGAACCAGCTCATGAAGCTCCTTAACTCCTCAATCTGGCGTATGAAGAAGTAGAAAATGTTCATGAGTCTTCTTAATCCCATATTCTTAGAGAAGAAGAACAAAACAAGATTCAGATTCTAAGTGAAGAGGAACCAGCAAGAAGCTATTAAGTCCCTCAACACACTGAGTTAAGAAGAAGAAAGTTTTCCTTCAAGTAATGCATTTCAAGTTTTTTCTTACAACAAGCCGTTTGTTTCAAAATGAGTGAGCATTTGGTGTTAAATGAAAAGCAATGAAAGTCGATGTTACGCTCAATGTGATGTCTAAAGAGCAAATAAGTATGAGGAACAACAAAAATATGTTCAATGCCATGATTTATAGAAAGAAAAGTTGGTTCATTCAAAGAAAAAGAAGGTGGTTTTAGAGGAGAAGCATTTATGTTTTGAAGAAGACCTCAACAAGTTGATTGATGCATATTAATCAACCAATGAAACTATGAATAACAGATTAATCATGGTTTCAAAATGCAAAGAAGTTCATGAGGGAAAGGGTGTTAGTTCAAAGTGTGGTCCAACCTAGCTTCTCAAGAAGCTCGGATCAGTTGCCAAGAGTCTTATCAATTCCCTCTAGTTTAAGCATCCCCTAGGCCATGGATTCTTCAGTCTTTATCCCTTAGTATGGTTTTGTCCCAAATGGTTTTCCATACTAAGGTTTTTAATGAGGTAGAATGGGCGTGGTTCCAAGATTAGCTTGTTAATTCGATCATATGCTAAACTCGAGGAGAGTATTAAACTATGAGAATAAGGTTCTTATGATCATTGTGCATGGTTCAGGTACTATGCATAAAAAGGTTTAACGTGTGCATGAATGTGCATGAGCTTAAAAGAAAGTGTTGTGCATAATTTCATTATTAAGGGAGAATGCAAAGACAAAGACCAAGACTGAAGTGGAATGTGCTTAAGCATAAAAGTAAGTGGTTGGAATCAAATGTGCTATTTTATGAGTATAGAACCTATCATTTTTAGATCATAGCTTAAGGACAAGGAGGAAGAAGACAAAGAAGTCAGCTTCCTTTTCAGCAACCCCGAGGTATGATAGTGACCTCTCTCCAACAACTCTTTCCTCTTTTAGATTAGGGTTCATTGTGTGTTGTATCTCTATAAATATGTGATGTATGCTCTCTCATTTGAATTAAGTAAAGATGTAGCTCAAATTCTCTCTCATACTCTCTTCATTCTATCTAAAACTCTTTTATTTCAGTTTATGCTCAAATTCTTTCATCATCGGACTGGTAGTGGGACGGTGTTGGGATCGTTGGAACTTGTTTTTGTAACAATGCGACTCTTACTAAATTTTTTGTTAATGTTTCAGGCGGTGACTATCTTCACAATGACTAGATTTCTAGCGCGATGAAATCATGTCAAAATTAGAGTTGGTTAATATAAGATATGGAAGGTTCATGGTTGATTGATTAATAACATAAAATAAAACAGATATAATATAATATAATATAATATAATATCTCATATGGAAATTTGGATTGAATTATATAAATGATGATGTATAGCCATTGGTTCATGCGTTGGTGGACACTATGGTATATTTGAGAGTGTCGGACTCCACCGAGCTTAGATTTGGATTTGGGATATGTATATGGTAGATTGACCGTTTTGTCTAGTAACCTATTCTTTTTGCCAAAATCCGTTTGAATTTTTTGGTTGATTAAATCCACAAACATAAACTATAATTTTGTGTATTGAATCTACCAATTACTATCATCATCAACACACAATTTAATCTAGAGCCTTTATGATTAGTGAATTTAAATAGTATATAGTCTCCATTCATTCTATAACCAGTAGTTGCATTTAATAGTGTTGTTTATAACATTGGTAGAAAAGAAGCAACTCCTTGTATAAAACATATAGTATATAGTAAGATAGGTCGTCATTTTGCAATGAACAAAATACCATTAATTAAACTAGAAAGGAATAGACACCATTATTGGCGAGAAAAGAGTGCAGGAGAGTGTGTGTTTTAGAGACATTCGTCAAAACACAGTTATCATTCGGGAGCCTGGAAAGGCTTGAAATCCTTGAGACTTTGAATGAGTCCTTGCACAGATCCGGCTGCAGCAACCAGGGATACGAAAAAACATGCCCAGCTCAAAATTTTTAGCCAAGTCCAAGTGAAAGAAAACTTCTTCATTTTCTTCTGAGCAATATGCATCTCAATGGGAAAGTAAACAGTCAAAGGCCAAAACGAAGCTGCTCCAATAAGACCCAAGAAATCATTGAAGAAAGGGAAGATCATGGCTACAACCGCAGTGACCACAACATATGAAGTCCTCCAAACCAATCTGAAGAAGCTGATACCAAACTCACCAAAGCATGGGACGTGGATTTTGTACTCACCAGTGATTAACTTGTTATCTGGCCAACGTTTTGCGCTCTGGCTTTCTACAAACTGGAAAATGGGTTGACAAAAGACTTGGTAGGCACCAACGAGATGCACAGCGATGCAGACATTGGCAAAGTCGATTAGCCAGAAGGGCTCGTAGAAGCCAAAACCAGTTAGAAAATTTCCAGGTGCATCGTTGCCAAATGCAGCATAACCTACACATCCGCATAGCATGTAGAAGAAGGTCGTCGTGGAGACACCCACAAGACTTGCTCTTTTCATCGCTTTGTTTTCTGATGGTGGACCTGCTTTAAGGGTGTCCTGCATAATAAAATTTGAGAAAAGCATTTATGAAACTAAAACGAAACCAAGACCATTTTCGAAATTATATTCCTTTTTTCTTACTGTTTGAAAATTACCCGTATAGTTGCGTTTACTTTGTGACCAACCGGCACACATTTCAATTTATTTGGCAACTCTCAAGATGTTTAGAAAATAGCAGTAGGTCATAAATGGTGATACTTGCCTGTATTTCAATGAGTACAGTTGAGTAGGCATAGGCAAATGCAATGTCCCCAATGGCTTGGAACGTTCTCCATACTTTCTCTGAACCAGTTACATCAACTCCGACCGTAACTCCTGTTAGTGTTGTTCTTACGAACTCACCGCCACCTTTATATATTCTTCAAGACCATTAAGAAATGAAATAATTTCGAATGTACGAATGTATGTATATTAACGTACCGGCCACTTTGGCAATGGAGAGACCGACGCCAATGGAGGCGTACGAAAAGGACATTACAGCCGCTAGAATGGAGAGCCAAGAGAGGTTGTGGAAATTTGGGATTTGGCTAAGAATAATTTGGATAATTGCGAATATGACCATGAAGGGAGTGTTTGAAGTGGAACATTTCACATTGTGCCCATTCTTGTGGAAACAATTCGATCTCTTTATTGCCCTGTTTCAGTAGTGAACCCTTTAAATTCTTCTATAATTAAACAATTCATGCATATTATATGTTATCATTTACAAACTTGAACATCCTATTACGTCCCATTTGTTTAGTAAAAACCAACACATGCTTTATTATGGATGTAAACGTTAGAGAGCCAATTCTTTAAAATATAACAATGGTACCAACACAATTAAAGTAAAAATAAAAAACAATTTGAACATAAGTCAAGAAAAAGGAGAGTTTCCTATTGTTGAGTTTGAGAAAGAAAGAAATAGTTAAAGAAGAAAGCTTACACCATGCTTATCGAGGCTGTGATTGTGTAGCCTATTGTTATTCCAATCAGATTCCCGTATTGAGCCAATCCACATAACTGCACTTTTCGTCCCCCTGTTTTATTTTATTTTATTTTATTTTATTTTTAAAATCAATATATATCGAATTTAGATATATATATATATATTTAAAATTATTCTAATAAATAAAACTGTCAGAGGAGGTCAAGTTGACGTTTTCAGACAAGAGCATTGAAATCTGACATACCATAACACGACAACACCTTTCAGGAGGAGATGAAAATTTAGGAATTGAATTTATAGAAACTCCCAATCCCAACTTTATCATAATCTAATTCATTAAAGTATAGATGCGCTTTTTTTCTTTTCTCTTTGTTAGATCTTCCGTGTCATGCTTTTTCCTAAGTAGTAATGTTAAAGTTAAAACTAAGAAAATGGGTGGATGAGGGTATCTTTTGATAGTTTTTAAAGAAGGAATAGAATAATATGAGGGATATGGACAAAGAGAAGACTCCAAAAGATGATGTTGAAAGACTGAATGATCACATGTCATGGGAGAATCCAATTAGTCAAATTTAAGACAAACTTTACATGATATTAATTATTAAAACATGCCAACATATATGTTTTATTTTCTTTAAATATAAATGGATCAAGTATAAATTGATAAGACTTAATATAAGTAATCATGTAGACTTTGGGAACTAAAACTATTAAATCTTTCCTTTTTATTGGTTTTTCAAAATAAAGTTCAAAACTAAAAAAAAAAGCCAAAAGTGTTGGAAGGAAAAAGTGACCTAAGTAGGAGCGAACAACTTCCATGTAAGTATAATTGCGTTTGCCAGTAACAGGGTGAGGAGAACGATAACAGTCGGCAAGCATGGTTGATGTAAAGTAGGTTATAAAGGAAAAGGCCATTAGTACGGCTGGTCCGGCCACCCATCCGAGTTGTGCTATTGCCCATGCGAGTGACAACACTCCCGATCCTATCACTGCCGTTATTATGTGTGCACTCCCAGTCATCCACGTTCCTACACAATTTAGTAGTTAACCATACAAATGTCTTTAAATGTTTTTATAAATACGATATCATTCATGCTATAACTCCTTCTTTTATGTGTCTTTTAAATAATATTTTTAGTTAATTTAATATTCAGTTCTCAATCAAAATACACTTTACCATACGAATAAGACTTACAGATTGCATGAATTAACAGAATGTCTTTTAAATGTTTTTATATATAGATGATAATTCATGCTATATGTCACTCTTCTTTAATATGTCTTTAAATAAGATTCTTTTTTTTATTAAATATTTTTAGTTCATTTAATATTCAGTTATTTATACAATTCAATCTACTATATAAAAGGAGAAGGGGGTGCTCTCCTAGCTTGACATGTGGCATCCCCTTTTCTATAAAAATATAATTATATAATTGATATTATAAAATTTTACAAAAAGTTTAATGTGACATAGTGGTTAAGTGAATCATTGTCTAAGCTAGATGTTAGCGGTTCAATTCTTGCTTGTCTCATTTCTATTTATTTTGGTATTTTATCAAAACGACGTAGTTTTACGGATTGACTACGACTTAATGAGTTTATTTG
>OVAO01001120.1:0-19768 GCA_900406285.1 Biscutella auriculata
ACGCAAACGCAAACGCATGAGCATCACTTTTTAGAATAAATTCGACAAATCAATATTTTACTTTGTAGTATGTCAACCATGGTTTTGATTAAGAATGGTGTTATTTCACTCCAACTAATATATTATATTTTTAGCAAATAAGGCACTTTTTGTAAAGAAATTAGAAGAAAAGACACTGGAGAAATGAGGTACTTTTTAGTACAAAATATGTGTTTTTTGCAAAGTAAATGACTGAACTACCTTCCTTCATAAATACATATATTTTTTTTGATTTTTTCTCACATAAATGCATAGATTTTTTGTTTTCTGCTCGAACGAGACCTTGTTTCCCGCCATGACGCGTATTCCAAAATTACCNATTCTAAACTGAAAACACACAAGGAGTAAACATAATCGAACAATCTCGAATAACCACAAAACAACGACCAAGTGTTAGATCTACCAGGTTCAGGACTGAAAAAACACAAAAGGGGTACATGAAACCGAACAATCATGAAGAACCACGAAACATCGAACATGCGTTATATCTACCTGGTTCAAAACTGGAAAAAAAAAACACAAATAGGGATAGACGAAACCGAACAATCCCGAAGAACCACGAAACATCGAACATGCGTTAGATCGAACATACGTTATATCTACCTGGTTCAAAACTGAAAAAAACACAAATAGGGATAGAGGAAATCGAACAATCCCGAATAACCACGAAACATCGAACATGCGTTAGATCTACCTGGTCCTATACTGAAAAACATAAAAAATAGAAGAAACCGAACAAAACCGAATAGCCACAAAAAAGCGAACAGGTGTTAGATCTATCAGGTAATAGACTGAAAAACAATAAAAAGGATAGACGAAACCGAACAAACCCGAATAACCACAAAAAAGCGAGCATGCGTTAGGTATTTCATGTACTATACTAGGAATCATAAACCCTAGTTTTGACATATATTTCTCTTACAACGAAAATGAATCCAAAGAAATAAAACCGCAACAGATCAAGCAAGAAGAAGAAGCTTTTTCCCCAAATGTAAATAAAAATGAAAAACCAACCTTTGATGGAACCAACAGATCTAGACCAGAAGACTCGATTAGTGGCACGAAGCTTCTTCACCGGATCTGAGAGACTAGATCGGAGAGACGGTGAGTAGAAACAGAGGCATATGCGTTATAGCCATCGTTAAACTCTGCAAAAAAACCACCAAATCTCTAATGGATCTGAAGTCTTTGTTTTTTCTTCATAAAAGAGAGATAGAGAGATGAGAGAAAGAGAGATGGGAGAAAGAGAGAGATCGAGAGATGAGAAAAAGAGATGAGAGAAAGAGAGAGTAGAAAGAGAGATGAGAGAAAGAGAGAGATGGAGAAGAAAAGAGAGAAGAAAGGAAGAAGAAAAAGATAAAACAGAAGACATGAAATTAGGAGAAGAAAAGAGATGAGGAGAAGAAAAGTGACGAAGAAAAAAAAGTGATGAGAGAGAAATTTCTCTTCACAACAAAAAAGAATTACTTATAATTCATTATTTAAAATCTAGATTGTGAGATTGATGTAGCTTAGAATAGGAAATATCAATAAAAAAGTGTGTTGAGAACACAAAGTGCTATATTGTCTAATATCTTTAAAAAAGTGACATATTATCTAATAAGTCATATATTATATCTCTGTATTCAAATATTGATTGTTTTTGTATTTGTTTTCTTCATATCTTAAATATAGATATTGTTTATTTTATATTTGAGTTTCAATTTTTATTTTCAAAAATAAATGTTGTTCTAATTTATGGTAGTATGGTTACTTGTGTTGTAATCGGTATTCGAATTTGGCATGTAATAATTATAAATTGTTGTTGAAGTGTTGCATCTATCCCCTATATATTAATGCAGAAACATTTTTAAAGAATCATTTTACTCTCATGTGTTATTTACATGTATGTCATGATGATGTTTCATCTCCAGAATATTTTTTAGAAAATATTTGAAATAAGGTTTTATTTACTAGAATAATTACAAGATATGACACTCATATATTTACTAACAAATTAAATTAAATAATAAAGATTTGATATCTAATTATATCATATTAATTATTTTAAACAATCATTCACTCATAAACACATATTTAAATTGATTTTCGTTTTTTATTATTTATTTTAAAAAATATTTACTAACCAATAAAATTAAGTAGTAAAAATTTAATATCTTTTTATTACGTATCTTAGAAACATTACCAACCAATAAATTAAATAGTAAAGATGTGATATCTTTTTATTATTTATTTTAGAAAACATTTACTAACCAATAACATTAAATATCAATTTATCAACGATTTTTTGAAATAATTATTAAAAAAATATTAAAATTTTGTCAAACATATATCTTTTTATATTTTTAGACTTTAAATAAAATATTAAAATTTTGTTTGTATATAGATAATTTGAAATTAAATATTTTACTATAATAACAGATTTCCACACCTAACTTAAAATAATTTTGAATATAAGAAATAATCCCGCATATGCGGGTGTAAATCTAGTCTTGATTAAAAATGATTAAATTTTGATTTTATATCAGTAAATTTTTTTTAGAAAAAGGATATGTAACCTTTTTAGAAGGTTTGATATAAAGTTTTTTAGAATGTGATTCGTTTTCTTTGTCAACATTTGGGTCACAAGGCGGGCCCCAAAACAAAATAATCTTCTTAAAGAGGTTAAAGATTTTGAATTCTAAAAAAGATATGTTATATTTGGTGGATAATATCATAAAAAATTAGGGATTTTGTAAAACGTTAGAATATATATTTTGAGAAATTATGTTAATTTAGTATTTAACATTCCATAAAAATTTATAGGTTTTCAAATCGTTAGAATGTTTTCTTTTTGAAATTATAATGATTTTTTATGAATAAAATCCATTAAACAAGAAATTTTTTAAAAGCTAAAATTTTAAAGGTTTGAGAAACTATGTTGATATGGTGGATAGTAGTTCATATAATTTGAGGGATTGAAATGTTAGAATTATGTATTATATGGAATTATACTCTTTAGGTGGATAATATAGTCAACAAAAACTGAACGATTTAGTAAAACACTAGATTTTTAATAACAATTTGGAAATATATTTTGGTCAGGTGAATAATAGTTCATAAAAATTGAGAGATTTTATAAAACATTAGAATTTTAATTTTTTTTGAAATTACGCTGATTTCGTTGATAAAAATCTACAAAACTAAGAGATTTTATAAAACACTAAAATTTTGTTGAGCTATGAAAAACTATGTTGATTTGTAGGATAATAACCATGAGAAACAGAGATTTTTTAAACCCGTAAAATTTTGTATTTTGGAAAATTATGCTTAATTCGTGGATGCTAGTCCATAAATATTAAGAGCTTTAGTAAAACGTTAGAATTTTTATATGTTCGGAAATTATGTTCAATTGCTGGGTAATAGTCCACAATTTTGAAATATTGTATAAAGTTCGATTTTCTGAATTTTGGAAAAGTTATGTTTGGATGACGAAAAATAGTCCATTAAAGCTGAGAGATCATATAAAATGCTATAATTTGTATTTTAGGAATGGTTTTGATGTGATGGATAATATTCCACAAACCTGCAATATTTTTATGTTTTGAGAATTTTTGTTGATTTGGTTGATAACAAAAAGTGAGAGATTTTGTAAAAAGATAGATTTTTTAACTTTGGAAATTATATTGATATAGTGGATAATGGTCCAAGAAAACTAAGAGACTTTTTTAAATGTTAGAATTTTGTATTTTGAAAAATTATGCTGATTTGGTGGATAATAGTCCAAAAAATCAAAGATTTTGTAAAACACTAGAGTTTTTATACTTTTGAAAATTATGTTGATATGGTGGATCTTAGTCCATAAAAATTAGAGATTTTATAAAACTTTGTATTTTGAGAAATTAAGATCATTTAGTGGTTAATCTTCCATAAAACAGAGAATTTTGTAAAACACTAGATTTTTTGAATTTTATGAAATTATGTTAAGTTGATGAATAATAGTTCATAAACTTGAAATATTTTATAAAACGCTATATTTAAAAAAAAATAAGTGATTTGGTAGATAAAAATCCACAAAAATTAAGAGATTTAATAAAAAGCTAGAATGTTAGTATTTTGGGAAGTTAAGTTGGTATGGTTGATAGTAATCCATACAAATTTATAGTTTCTTAAAAGATAGATTTTTTTTTTGAAAAGTTATGTTCATTTGGTGGATAATGTTCTAAAACGTTGAGAGATTTTTAAAACGTTCAAATTTTGTATTTTACGAAATATGCTTATTTGGTGGATAAATAGTGCACAAAAACTAACAAGTTTTGTAAAATGGTTAAATTTTTATTTTAGGAAATAATGATATTTGGTGGATAATGGTCCATAAAACTTGAGAGAATTTATAAAAACATAAAAATTTTGTATTTTGAGAAATTACTCATTTAGTGAATAGTGGACCATAAAAAAGTGAGAGATTTTGCAATATGTTGATTTTGATTTTCTTAGATTTTTTTTAAACGTTAGATTTTTGTATTTTAAAAGTCTATGTTGTTATGGTGAATAATAATACACGAAGCTGTAAGATTTTATGAAATTTTAGTACATTATATTTTGAGAAATTATATTGCTATAATGGACAAAAGTTCATAAAATTTGAGAGATCCATAAAAATATCATAATTTTATAGTCTGAAAATTGTGTTCATTAGGTGGATAATAATCCATAAAAATTGAAAGATATTGTAAAACTTTAAAAATTTTAAATTTTGAAAAATTATGATGATTTGAATGATAAAAATCTATAAAACTGAAAGTTTTCGTAAAACTCTAGAATTTTGTATTTTAAAAACTTATATTATTTTGATAGATAATAGTCTACAAAAAATTAATATATTTTTATAAAATGTTAGAATTTTTATAATTTGTAAAATTATGTTTATGTGATTGATAATAATTCATAAAGTTTAGAAAATTTTTAAATACTAATAATTTTATAATTTGGGATTACGTTTATTAAGCGGATAATATTCTAAAAAGTTAAAATGTTTGAATTTTATTATTTCTAATTTTACTAATTGAATAAAAAATTGTAGTGCTATAGTCATGATCAGCGTAGGAATTTGTGAATAGTTAAAATGGTAGTCATCTATCTATCTTACCCTATACATGTTTATTATTCGTAAGTTAATTATAATATGTAATATCGCAATTAATGTAAAAGATGGAACAAATAAGCACTGAAACTCTGATACACTATGACTTCAATTCCTTAACAATGTGATGAAGACAAGATAAAAAGAAATAAACAGATACAACAATAAAGCCAAAAACCATCAGGAAGATCAAATTAACCAAAACACCCCTCCCTCCCTTANCCTTCCCAATTTTGGTCTTCTACTACTACTACTACTTTGATTTCTTTCTTTTTGTTTTTCTTTCTAAATAAAAGGATTTAAAAAGCACCATTTCGTTCGTGACTTCCTAATTTTGTAAGAAACCGTACTGTACATTGGTTAAAGAGCCTAATCGCAGCGTTTTCGATTTTTTCCTTCTTGTGGATCGCTTTATGTACAGTCAAAAATAATCTATAAAGAGAAGCAAGTGGGATCTCACTTTACCTTCTATTGCTACTTCTGGTGCTGTAATTCAGTCTCCGAGCAGTCCCTCTTCCACCTCCGTTCCAACCTCTATCATCATCATCATCTTCATCATCATCCTCTTCATTGTAGGCCACTGCTTTTTTAGCTGATCTTGAGCTTTTTCTTGGTGTTGGCCGTTTTCGCTTGACGCTTGCTGAATAAATGGTGTAATCAATTGTATCTTCTCTCATCGCGTTCTTAAACTCCTGCAAGAAAAATATGATGATTTCTTTTGCCCAGGGATATTTATGTAGACAAGCGAAGCGCAACAAAAGGGAAACAAAACTCAAATTCGGGTTTTGACCTGATATCTCTCAACTAGGTCTTGATATGTTGAAGGTAAATCAGTGCGAGTTTCACTCAGGTCTAAGGCAACGTTTTGTCTCGACAGAGTATCTCCTGGCTTCAATGGCTCCCCTGGAGTATAGGCCTGAGATCAATTTAACAAAAAAATAAAAAATAATAATAATGGAATCCATTCTGAAAAGGAGTAGTGGAAAGAACAAAAAAATCATACTTGGCAACACTGATCATTCAAGCTGTATGTGACTTTCAAGTATCTCTTGAGCTTCAAAAGAAGTTGTAAAGCTATAGCTGCTAAGCAATCAACCTGAAATACAAAGAAAGACTGGCATAATAAGAACAATAAGCCATATTAAAGAGTGCTCAATTTAGATAAACCAATAAATCAAATGTAAAACTGCCAAAACCAAACAAAATACAAGTGATGTAAGGTTTTTAGATTTTTTTTCTATATCAGTAAAACCAAAACTCGAGAATTAAAAACCGAACTAACACATTCTTTTTAGAAAAAAATATTGATAATAACCCAATCAAGAAACCAAAATGTACCAACCTAATATTTCTAGACAGAGAGAAGTGAAAAGTTCAAACAAAAACAGAAACCTCATTTTCACACCCTAAACATCTCAGGAGAAAGAGGTATGAAGATTACCTGAATTTTCTGCAGATCATCGGTGGATAATTCAGGCAAATCAGATGAGGTCTGTTTGAGCACGGTTGCTTCCCTATTCTGGGTTTGATATGAAGTAAATTGATCCCTCGGATCTTGGTATACTGCTCCGTTGAGGTCAATTGGAGTTGGATATCCATTGAAATTCCATTCCATTGGTTCTTCTTGGATTCTTGTGTTCAAATCCATCATGTGCATATGTCCAGGGATCGGATCTAGTTTGTAAGTTCCATTTCCGTGCTGAGACTTTGCGGAATCTTTATGTAACAAAGCCTTCAAATTTGACTCGGTTGCACCAGCCCGGATTTGTATAACTCGGTTTATGGAATATACAAGATAGAGCGGCTCATCAGGTGATGTGAATGGAAGTAAAGCAAGGGTTTCAGTGCAATACCTGTATAGAGAAAGAGCAAAGTTAGTTCTTATTTTAGTGCTCTACCTTAGAGAGACTGGAGTTATTTATAGCAGCGAATACTCACATCAGAAAGGATATTACTGAGCCACTCCAGGTTGGATTATCAAACTTGCGAACAATCGAAGTCATAAATTTGTTCCGAGCACCCCGGTTTCCACGGATAAGCTTGTAGATCCTAGAGACTCCAAGTCTAGCTTGTGAGAGAGTGCTGCTAGGATGATCATTTTTCGATGACATGTTTATTGAACCCTTTTGCTGAGGGTTTTGATTTGGTTCTGAAGTGACCTGGCTGATGGATTGCATGAAAATGAACGACATTTGAAGTCCGTCACCGAGACGGCTTTCAAAAAAAGCCGGATACCTGATGAAAATGTCGAGGTACGTTAGTGCGTCTATACTTGATGAGCTAATAATGTAAAATTTTGTACATATCTAATAAGAAGATTACTTCTCATGCATATTCATGAGTAAATGATGGGCCAGCTTTTGGTTTGTCTCTTGAGGATCTGTCTCCAGGGCAATCAAATACGGAACACATGTAATAGGATGAACAAGACCTTGACGTAGCACAACTTCCACTATCTGCGGAACATATATTATCTCTTACTAATTCACACAAAAGCAAAGAGACAGAAGCAAATATTAATAATGGAAAAAAAGGCAAACCTTGAGAGCACTCTGGCGAATTTGATCATCAAAGTCCAAGCATCTACCTAAAATCTTTTCCCAATAAAATTGCACAATGCCTCCACAGATATTGGTGTCACCTGCACCAGCGGCCACAGGTACAGTATCGCCACCTTGATCAGTTGGGTTAACTGCGTTATCACTGGGTTTATCTGATGCCAATTGTTTTTCCGCATCAAGAAGGTATTCATACATGTTTTGTAATGCTTGCATCTGGATCATGAGCATTAAAAGAGGATGTAACCATATGCAAGCGTAAAACAAAGCATGCACACCACATAGATGTGTAATATTACCTTCATACGCTCGTTTGCTTCATCTGATAATGAAGTCTCGATTATATTTTGAATATCGTCTTCCAACATGTACTCAGGTCGTGCAATTAAAATGAAACCTAAAGCCTATACGAAGTTTGGGGTCACCATTATTTTAGCATCATGCAAAATTAAGAATGTGCAGACTCACACTGTGTGCACCATACCTGCAGTGACCTGACTTTCAAAGAAAAATCTTCCACGCAAAGCTGTCGTTTGAATAAATTGAGACAGCCAGAGAGATTGAAATTCTTGCTACCTGAGGTGCTAATAAGAGAGTTTCCATGGCGAATAAGCAAGCCAAGACAAAAAAGGGACCGCCCAGCAATCTGAAAAAGACAATATTTCACCAATTAGCTTCACGTTGATCTGCTGCTGGAATCAACTAGTAAAGAATAACAGTTAAACAACTCAAACATCACTCACTCAAATGAGATATATGTGAACTCTAAATATTACTATTAGGAAGTAAAACCACAATTAAGAGCAGTGCAACTAGAGAATACAGATATTCTAAGAAACAGTCAAACGAGCATATGAACATATCTGAATTAAGATAAAGATGCAACCAAATTTACAGTAGCAAATGCAGGCCACAACAGTAAGATTTACTGAGCACCAACCCACAGAAACTCTACTTGTAAGATCATGTGCATGAAACAAGATTCCAAGGTCTTAATTGTGTTTGACAAAAGAATTCTGATGCATTATCTTTTCAAAGTAGACCCACCTGATTGTTATCGAACCCTTGGGTCTCCAGCCGCTTAAAAAAGAACTGAAGAAGATGCTCGACTATGCTAACACCTTTTCCCGCCAATTTACTCACAGAACAGAGACACCTGATAATTTGAAGGGTTACACTAATCAGATAGCAGGTAGTCTCCTAAAAAAGATCTATGATATTTCTCAACTGCATCTTCCATGAAGAGGCGTATTGTCCAACAAAAAAGAGACGCAGGTGTAAGTACAAGGACTGATGATAGTTGAGTAATAGAGGGTACCTTACGCAAGCATGAACAACAGTTAGAAACGAATGCCGAACAATCATATACTTCAGATCTTGCTCCAGATCTTCTGTGACACTCAGAGGCAGCTTGCGGATCAAGGGTAGGACAGAATCGATAATAAAAATAATACTCTCTAATAACTGTGCTCCTATTCTACTATCGACCTGCAACAAAATTCAGGACGAAAGGCAGATTAGTAACACTTCAAGTTTGAGATCCCATTGTGGTCACACCTAGACAGTTATTTTTGTTTCAGCCTTTACAGTTTATTTCTTTTCAGAATTATCACCACAAGCATAACTAATCTCTTAACGGAATCATTCCATAACAGAAAACTTAAGAGAATCTTGACTGGAATGGCCATATTAAACCTGGCTCTTAAGATATGGTTGTAGGGTGATAACAAACTTAGTAGGGTCTGAAGCCGGTGTACACAATCCAGGATCCACTAGACAGAAAGCATGCAAAACAAGCACATAAGGAAGAGCTTGCAAGTCTCCTTCACGGCTCATATCTTCTACCTGAAGGAATAAAAGATGTTAAATCTTGATTCTCAACCAACCCATCAATGCACAGGCATGACGATTTAATTGACCTGTAATATCTTTTCCAGTAAGCACTTGCACATCAGCTCGCAGCGCCTGCGTACTGATGCAAGGGCAACAGGGTTGATACCAGCAGCTTTAGCTGCTTGAGGGAAAAAATCAAGTGCCAGGGCACGCTTAATAATTGTTACAAGAAGCTGATGATTTGGGGCCCTCCTTAACAACTCAACCATTTGCTTGGTTTTCTTTTCCACTTCCACTGGAATGGAGCTAGCATCACTAGCAAACTGAGTATGATACCCTGGAGGTTCCTCAAACCAAAATTCATAGAAAGTTTTGCACACAAGATCCTGCAGATGAAAAATATCTAGTATAGATCTTGTATTCAAGCATAATACCATACTAAAAATATGGAAAAGGTATACCAAAGAGCAATGCATACTGAAACACTAAGATTACCTGAATGCTAGACTCATCATCAGTGATACGAGATAATATCTCAGTACACGCACTTGTAAATTCAGAGAAGTTGGGATTTGAAGTACACATGTCACGTATTATCTTGATAGCTCGTTTTCGAACACTCACTCCAGTATCCTTAATCCTCTCTGCGACCTTCTCAAAGTACTGCACAAATAAATCCTTAGGTCAGTAAAGAAACAACAATAGTAGGGAAAGTAATATGTCAATAATGATACCCGGAAAGGTCAATCTACCTTTGAACCAACATCAGGATGTGATGCAATATGCCTACCAACAAGTTCCAGTGCCGCTTCTCTAACAGATATAGCAGAATCACAAAACCTTCCTTCAACAGCCAACTGAACACGCTTATCACACAGTACCTCTGGATCAGCTTCAACAATTATGCTAACCTGTTATGGCAATCAGAATGTGTTATCATCGACAGAATTGCATAACTGTATTTCGGTTTTACCCACAAACAGAAATAATGGTGTTTTAACACTTGGTTCACTTACTGCTCGCATAGCTTTGGCCCTGATAATGGGAGAGTTCTCTCTCAAACTAGCCTGAAAAATATAGCACAGTTAGAATAAAGATGAAAACCAAAATAAAATGCATAGAAGACCTTTTACTAACCAAGAGCATGATTAGAATCTTATCAAATCCTCTGGAAAAGGAACTATTTAGTCCAAGGGCTAACGTAATCTTCTTAATAGCATCTCTTGTCAATAATGAAGTAGTCGCTCCGGAGTTGCGGATAATTGACTTTGCTTTCAGTCTGGCAATGTAATATTTGAATTTCTTCTGAGATTTTGGGACATCTTTATACCAGAGGCACAGATAAAACCTGCAAAAAGTACCTTCCCTATAAGACCCACCTATATTGCAAAATCTGAGTGAAAAGATTCGGGAACGAACCAGCAAATGAAAGTATGCACATCATCAGCAGATCCTGCATCCTGAAGGTAAGTCAAGAGCATTTGTTGCATAACTTCTGTCTTTGTAATCATATTTGTATCTTCGAAGTTTTCATCTGATTCCAACTTACCAGTACTCTTGTTGTCCGTCTTGCAGTAGGACTGCAGTACAAGAAGTTGCCTTTTGGATATGCATAATGGACAGTGCCAATTTCGACTTGGAATGTCTAGTTCCTTTAAACCCAAACAGTCGGCATGAAACCACATTTGACAAATTTGACAGACCAATAAGTTCCCAGCCCTTTCACCTAAACAAACAGTGCAATCTTTTGTGCTAACTTGGTCAACTCTAGTTTCACTATCTGATTTTAGTAACGCCCAGAATCTGTTGCCACTGCAGAGGACAGCATCTTGTTTCAACCTAGCAGCAATTGTACCTAGCAACTCAATGGCCAATGTCCGAGCAGTGGCATCTTTTGATTTCAACCCTGCATTATGCAGCAGTATGACACATAGAACCTGCAAGAGTTGACCTGTCAAGTGCGGGAAGAAACATTGACTAATTAAAACAAATACAGTAACACGATACATTTACCTCAAGAATAGGAAACACAGACGGATATTCAGGAAGATTTAGTGCTGTCAGTAAATCTGTAACAAGATTCTCAATTATAGTTTTTATCTCAGAAGCATCCTGAGCCTTCAAACTGGCAAATCGTTCAAGGACACGAGTCCAGAAAAGGCAACATGTTTCTGTGGCCGCTTCATGACATTTAGTTAGGTAGCCAATATCAACTGGGGTCTCCAGTATGGAGATTCCACTGGAAGCATGTCTCAGGGTTTCGGGAAGACTTGTGCTGTTGTGAACCAACTGAATGAGCAAAGCAGTGACCATTTGAATCTGTCTCTGTTCTTCATCAGGGAGAAGATATGCTCTCAAGGCTCGTTTCGAGGAAGGTAACTTCCAGAGCAATTGTGACACCTCATCTATCACATATGTTCGGTGTTGAGCATATGAATTATATATCTGCATTAAAGTAGACATTTAACAAATATTCAAAGAACATTACTGACATGAAGGCCCTGATCTGTAGAATAGAAAACACAGCATATATGTGGAATTAGTGCAACGTCTTACACCACCGATTAAGCTAATTGCTTTTAGTTGAAGAAGTTGGATATTTTCCACCAAAAAAGTTGTGATGCTTGTCTTCAACAGTTGTAAAATGCAACTGTCAGACAACCTCTCTACCAACAGCAGGTCCTTGAGCAAGCCAAGAATAGTGCACAGTTTCTGTAGTGCAGTATTAACTGCTCCAGAGATCCTACGAAACAGAGTATAAGATAGGAAAACGTGTACAACTAAAATCACAAAAATGCGTATTAATCAATAAACCTGTTCACTGCTGACTTCTTCATTTTGCTGCTTTTTCCTGTGCGCCGCCTTTTGATGGCCGAGCCCATGTCAAGATCGGGATCCTCATCGTCTTCACCTAAAAGCATGCGACATACATCGATATGTCAGAGAACATAACTTGTGCAGTAAATGGAAGGGGAATGTGAATGTTAAAAAAATAACAGCAAAACATGTAGCATGCACAAGCTTTGTGCTTACAGCCTAGGATAAATTCAAAGCTTCAGATATAGGGATGACATGCCAAGCGTTGGAACAGAAAATGCATAGCAAATCCAACTCCCAAAGTAAATTGAAAAAAGTACCTTCAAATGCCACGGTATCTACTGGTTTACTTGCGGTGCGGAATGATGGATCGTAAGCAGACATAACAGCCATCATTTGGTGTCTGGAAAACTCCAGAATTCTTTCAATTATCTGATTAAAGAAATAAGAAAATTAAAATTGAGAGTTAAACATAGAAGTAAAAGCATGAGCAGACTTCACGGAAAACAACGCTTGACAAGGGATTACCTCCTCCTTGAAGAGCTGCTTTGGCATATCACTGTTAGCCATTATTGCAAGCGAGGCATGGATTGACTCAAGCGCACCAAGAACCAGCAACACTGAATCTGAATCTGACTGAAATGTTTTTGCGCAGGAAATGTTAGCTATGAAGAAAAAATTGCCACTTTTCTGATACTATAAGTGATAATTCAACACAGTAAAAAGAGCTAAATTATTACTGCATTCTTGCAAGTTCAAAAAAGAACTTCAAACAGAAAAAGATTTAGACTGAATGTTGTAACGATAAAATAGCCCATGCATCAAGTGCAAAATAATCTCCATAGAGCAAGAGAGGTGCAGTTGAGAGAGCCAAACAAAAATTACTCACAAGCTCACTATTAATGGTCAAGCCTTCTGCCCTATGTATCTGATGATCCAGAGTGTGCAATAACCTCGATAAAATATCAACAGGTACCATATGCAGAAGCTTTTTTGACCGAATAGACATCAATTCATTTACAAGAACACGAACTTCATCAACAGGCACTGATGACCACTCTGTTTCATCCCTATCATCCCCAGGGACTTCAGCTCTGCCACAGAAGTCCTCCAACATCTCACAAAAGCTTTTTACGATGGACTCTAAAGAAGCATTAAGAAATTACAATTATTTAGAGTGTAGGTTTAAATGCAAAGAAAACAAAAAAAAAAGAGGACAAACAGACCTTGAAGCATTGATGGATCTGGTTGAACTGAAGACACGTCATCTTTACGTTTCTTCTTTCCCTTTGGCTTCTTAGAAGCAGAGGATTCCTGCAGTTCAATTCCGTTATACCCGCGGTCAAGAAGAAAGCCACTTATAGAAAAACATTATGAAATGAGCTTACGATCGTGGTCATCGTTTCAGGCCTAGAGTCATGAATTACAGTATCATCTCTCGCTGACTGGTTTGCCCAAGGTTCGGGCTGCCGACTGTTATCTTCAACATGAGTTGACCGTAATACCCTTTTCACAGGTTCAGGCTGGATATGCCTAACAACAGGATGATCTGTCTGTCGTTGAATCTTGACAGGAACACTTGGCTCAGAAGTTCTCTTTCGAGGCTCTTCATTGGTAAACACTGGAACGCATGTCGGACCTGATAATCTTGAAAATTGTAATAAATAATACGCACAGACATATTATATCTATCATACACTCGCGTGGTAACAATTTGTCTCCGAGCTACCCAACAACTATTAAAACTTAGCATATGCGGAAAGTAGAATAGAGGTTCACTACCACCTGACTGGGGTGAAAAAAGAAGGAAGATACTGCCAGTATCAAGCATTAAAGGTATCTTACATGCGGCGCAAATATTCTAAAACAGCTAAAAGGGATTCATTTCTAAAATATTTTCAATATTTTCCTTGAAATGTGTCGCACTCCACAGTTCAGCCAAAAAAGGAAAACATGAGAGGCTTCATTTACCGGGGATAACATACTCAAATGCTCCAGGATTACATCGTAGAACTTGGTCATATAACTGCAAAGGATCCTGAGAATTACAATTCAGCGCCATAGCCTCATTCCTAAGGTCCCTGAGAGATTAAATCAGAGAGAACTAAGTTAATGCCTTCTACAATCATGGTCTTGGCATGAAAGAGTTTCCCCTCCACAGACCTAATAAACCAAGGTACGGTAGTGGAGAGATGTTTATCCACATGGCTACTCTACCAATATTTAGAGAAAAGACGATCTAGATAGCAGAAAGACTTAAATCAAGGCTAGCTTTGAACATAAAGGCTTCAACCAGCAGAGAACAAAATGTTACTGAGTGAGTTAACCAGCAAAATTGCCAAGACCTGAAGACGAAAACTTATATAATCATCATATTACTGACATGTGCAATATCAGCCAACAAAAGAACATGTTATTAACTGCAGTCTCAACTGTTCGAAATTTAGCTGATCCGTTGGCTTCTTAAACTCACATCTGAAACACGATATAATCGTCTTAACAATTCGTGAATAAGATTCAAAACATATAGCAGAGCATTTCGCCAGTCCAATTGAGGACAGCTCTACCTATTTTCTGAATTCCAGACAAGAATTATAGTTGCCAAATATAAAAACTAATAGGCTAAAAGGAGAAGATGACAGATCGCTTACAAGTAAGAAACGTCGGTCTGTTGAAGCAGGTTTGCGATTCTAGCGGATTGCACGAGAATCTCAGTGCGATCCAACGACCTGTTGCCCCTACCTTCGCCAACCTCATCGAACAGCTTGAACTCCCCCGGCTGCGTCGCGCCGCAGAAAATGGGTAGCGACGGTAGCGGCAAGTGAGTAGCAACTTCCGACTGCACTGTATTTGCCAAACCGATCCCGAACTGAGACAAACTTGAGAGTGAACCCCAGCCGGAACTGCTTGGATTGCTCATCTTCGAGGATTTGTAAATTAGGGTTTTCAGAAATCAGTTTTCGAATAACTGCCAAGCGTAAGAGGGGAATCTGAGGGAATTTGAAGCAGTTTTATCAGTCATAGAGAGAAATTGAGCCCTAGATTGGAATTTGGGACGACCAGAGAAGAAATTAGGAAGATGCAATTGGCGGGGAAAGTGAGAGAAATCTTCCCCTAGAATTTTCCTGATATTTTAGATATAGAAATGATTAGGCTATTCATCTACCTATTGAATTACCTTTAAACCCTCCATAATTTTTATAGACTCGATGATCGATAAGTGAGTACAGGGGTGGTTTCGGGTAGTTGAGTTTTGAAATAAATATTTTAACTGACTGATAACATTTTTCATTTTATTTGAAAAATTTATTATAAGGCCGAGTTTTCACTGAGTCCCTAATTATCCTGTTTGGTTTTATGTTAAGGGCATCTCCAAAGGCAATACCTCAAATTTGAGGTATTACCTACTTCAAATTTGAAGTATCAAGTATTTTGTTCCAAAGGTGATACCTCAAATTTGNAATGGGATTTACAATGTTCGATCAGGATATAAGCATTTTTCTTTTTATAGTTTTGAGTTACAAAAATCAATTTATTAATTAAACTCTCACAAATTGAAAGAGTAAATGTTTTCACATGAATTTGAAGTCATGAATTGATCATCAATGTTAAATCGCTAGACTAACGTTAATTGTTCAAGATATGACCTTGTGAAAAGTAAATAAATTTGCATTTATGTCCTCTATTTCATCAAGGCAACTTTATGTTGGATCCTAAGTTTATCTATATCTCTAAAGCTGAAACATTTTTTTGTGGAAATTATTTCGAAATGTTCTAATTATAAATTCACTCGAGAGAAGAGGTTTGAAAATTACTGATGACTGGTAAATTTCATGAAACAAATAGTCATTTGATTTTCAATGTCGTGTCTTTAAAGAGATTTGGGAGCTATCTTCGATTAATGGTATTTTCATTGATCAATGTAAGTGATGTTACGACTCATAAACAAACAACTCGTTCTGCTTAATAAATCTCATAAAAGACAGTTTTGAGATTGTTTCTTTTGTGGTGTAACAAATTCTGTGAGTTAACCGATCTCTTTTAGGATTTCTCGTTCTGTTTATATCCTTACTTAATTGATTTGTTCAAATATGGTTTGCTCTTTTGATTTTAAGTTCTTGTTTGTTAAATGTTCGGCAAACGTTCTTGTTGATAAGTTTATTAAAAAAAAATCGTTTGTTCTGTACAAACTATCCTATAACTTATACAAATAAAGTTTGAGATTGGCAAAAAGAAAAAAACCTAATAATTTATTTATGATATTTGTCTGAAATATAATTAAAAAACGATAGTAAATTGACAAAAAGAAATTGATAGTAGAAAAGTTATGACATATCACCAACCAAATTATACAAAAATAAGTTAAAAAGTAATTAATACATCAAACTATATACTCTACAGTCCTTCCATTAACCTTTTTGAAGGAGTTGACAACAAAAAAATAAACCCTTTGAAGGAAGATGTTAGCCTTTATATATTTTTACGTATTTGTTTTATGAGGTTTATATAAAGATATCACAAAATTTTAGATTTATTCCTCTACACAATGAACATAGAAAAGATCTTAAACAAAATGGACTTTGTGAAAATGGTGTTCGACATTGTGAACTTAAAAGATTATCAAACAAATTAGGAGCTATCCCGCGGGGATTGTTGTATAAATTTTTATTAGTTAAATAAAAAATACTATAAAGAAAATATATGAGATTTACAAATTTTAACTTGATGTAAGATATGTTAAACGAATAAACTATTAATTTGTTATAAAAATATTGTATGAATTAAAAAGAATTTAACTAATGAAATAATTTTTATTCACTACTTTTCATATATATTTCATTATTTTTCCTTTTACCTATTTTTTGTTTGCTGATTTTAGACTATAAATATTTTCACTCTTATTTCTTTTCAATAAATAAGAAAAATATTTAAATTCCACAAAGCTCGAGAGCAGCAATGGAGTATTGCAACGTACACATTTAAGACTGAACAAAATTTTGAACTCGAATTAAAATATATGATTACTCATAATCCTTTAAATATGAACCTAACATATCTTAAGAAATTTGAAGGGTTCAAACCGAACTCGAACTTCCAAACGCCATTCCTTACAAAATTTTGTACAGTATAAATCTAACAAATATAACAGTAAATCAAATTATATTAATATTCGATTTATGTTTTTAGTTAAAAACGTGTTTTTAAACAACTTTTATCAAAAAAATATTTTTAAATTTTATCTTCAATATAATGGTCAAACGGGTTACTCAATGAGTAAAATTTTGATCCAGATTCAATATATAAATAACATTATTATTCTATTTAAAATAAACATTATTAATATTTATTAATCACAAAGTTAAATTTTAAATATATTTTTCTATAAAATTAAATATCGTAATATTATGATTTAAAAATACATCACTCCGCATATCATGCGGGTAAAATTCTAGTACTCATATTAATTTTAAACACTATGTTAATATTTTTTTTTCGATACGATAATTTCAAAATAAAATATTCGCACATGATACGGGCTCAATTCTAATTGATCTTATACATCCAGTCGGTCTTCAACCAAAGCACATATAACAAGCGTTTTAAACACCAAAATTAATAAACAATATAAAAATGTATCAGTTTTAGAGATAGAATAATTAATTTTAGTATGTTTAGGCTAATATAAACACTATATTTACTCCCAATATACATACTATAAAAAGTTGTTTTTAAACTGTAGTGAAAATTCGAATGATTAGTAATCTTAATTTGTATTTTGTGTAAAAAGAAAACTTTTTTTAGGGGTTTAAATAATGTCAAAATCGTAGATTAAATAAGGTTTTTGCTTTTTTAATAATGTATAGCTTTAATCCAAATTAGACAATGTAATTAGTAATTGCTTTTTCAAAAGAAGAAAAATCACGAGCTCGAACGTGATGTGCGAAAGAAATCGTTTTAAATATTTTTGATCCTCAAATCTAGAGAAACTATAGGTCGAAAGTCCAAAACTTACTAATTATATATATATATTATGCCCTTGGTTAAATTTACTTTACTAATTTCATTTGGTTGGATACTAATGTTTAATCTAACACAAAATATTAATTTACGTGTATTATCAACCGACATAAACCATCGGGAGCTTGTGGGTACGGAAATTCTATGCACCAATTCTCCACAATGGTGTATCAAAGAAGTCGGACCTATACGTGTAACAACCACAAATTTCTGTCCACCAAATTACATTAAAACCGTAGGTGTTTGATGCAATCCACCACAGAAACACTTCGACCTCTCTCTACCGATGTTTCTCAAGATCGCTAGGTACAGAGAATGCCGGTTTTGAAAATATGAAGGCCCCAAGCAAAAAAAAATTGTTGGCCTCTTCATTAAGAATGTTCGAACCCATGACCCCTTATAAGTTATAACATTCACTCTAACACTTTACTTATGTTAAAGACAAATATGTGAATACATTGATCCTTAAATGAAATAATTATGTTGAGACCCCAAACACATGTTTGATGTGCTTTGGGTCAGGGCTGCCTCTGGGTATAGAGCTGGAGGTAAAAAATGAGGTATGACTTGTGAAGTTTAGGTTCACTGGAAATCCTTATTTTTTTGATGGTCACTGTTTTCAACGTGTGAGGGTGTTGTTGTTGAGGTTAAGGTTGGAAGAGTGGTTGGATTTATTTGAGGAGGAATTTGGGGACAGGTTTGGGATGCAGGAATGAATTTGGTTGGACAGAGTTTGTCTTTTAAGGTTTGGAGTTTTATAGAGTTGCTCCATTTAATTGGAAGTTTAACCAAACTTATGGGTACACATACCACAAGACTAGCCACAAAGCAAAAATAAAAAAATTGGGCTTAAAAATAATCTGATGAGGGCCCGATACTATGTTTTCGATTTATAAAGTTGTCGAAACAAAAAGAAATGCCAACAATGATTGATGATGACATCGTCACTACCGACATTTAAGTCATGTTCTTAAATATTTATAAGCGCAACTGTCAATTCAAGTATCAAACAATTCGCTCCAAAAAGTTTGGAAGAATCAGACAAAAACTCCTTCAAAAAGGGATGGGAGAGACATTATGCAAACACATGCGTTTTTGGATTCAAAAAGCCTGATGTGAAATTTGCAGGCCTCAATGTTAAAGAGTTCATAAGAGATATAAACATGAAAAGACAGAGGAACAAAAAAAGATAGAAAGGAAACAAAGACACATAACCATTCTCCATGTATTTATGAGATTCTAACTTCCAAACTAAGTAAATAACCTTAAAACTAACAAAAAAATTACAGACTGATCTGTAACTAAAAGGATCATAATGTTCTTCCTGCATACACCTGATACTTCTGTATTATCCCAGCATTCTCGGTTTTTCAAAAAAAAA
>OVAO01001121.1:0-13381 GCA_900406285.1 Biscutella auriculata
GATAATTTTGTCTTTAATTTACTTTTTCGTATTTATTAATATTTTCATATTTAAATTAAAAATATTCGGATTTGAATTTCATCTGAAAAAATCTAAAAGTATTTAAATATCTGTAAACCAATTGTATTTTAAAAGATTCGAACTAAATCCAATTAAAAGTAAAATAATACTATAAATATTAATTTGGAAGAACAAAACTAAAAAAAAAACACTATCTCTAGTTTGTATGTCGAGATGTAATATATATAATATGTCGAGGAGTGTCTATAACTCTATCGGTTACTTAGCGACTATCTCTTTTCATCGTCGC
Source organism: Biscutella auriculata (assembly GCA_900406285.1). Taxonomy (NCBI): domain Eukaryota; kingdom Viridiplantae; phylum Streptophyta; class Magnoliopsida; order Brassicales; family Brassicaceae; genus Biscutella; species Biscutella auriculata. Next base: position 311 of record OVAO01001121.1, read on the forward strand.
AAGTTCAACTCGCATCAACTGCAATTTGCAGTTTAATGGAAAGTTAGATTCTATGTGACCCATAAATAACGAATATGATTCGTTTGTGGTCTACATTTAATATATATATATATAATATGTTTCTATTAATGTAATAAAAAGGAAAAAATAAGAAAGATAGCAGAAGAAACAGAAAACGTGTAAGGGCACTCAAAGAGAAAGATGAAGAAGTTAGTGGGAACTCAACATCGTGTCGTTTTGACGGCAGCCTCATAAAAAACAATTTTTTTTTTATGTTTACTGTTTAACATTAATCACATCTCTCTTTGATTTTTTTTTTTTGATTTCGAAATGAAAAACCTTAAATATAAACGTAAGATAAAGATCGCTAAAAAAAACGTAAGATAAAGATAATCACACAAGTTTCGCAAAGGTTTGCTTTAATTAGAGAACATATGTTGACAAAATAAAAGTTAGAGAAATAAAAACATAAATCATTTCCATGGAAAAAAATGACCAGAGATGTGATGGGAATATACACACATCACATGCATCACTTTCTTGTAACTATGATTTCATATATTCCTACTCAAATAATTTTATTATACGATTTGATATTTTATTTTGGGAATCTAAAAAGGAATATTATAGATTAGAAGAAGCAATGATGAAAAATATCTTAGGTGCAAATCTATTCTTCTGTACACTCTGTGAGGTTATCATGATTATGATTTGATGATTTAGGCTCTATATTTTATATAAAAAAAAAAGATAAATAATTTCGTAAATATTAATCATAAAAGGTAGAAAAGTTTATTACCTTTTGCAAGATCGCATTTTGTAATCGCTTCATCAAAGCTTGTTCCAAGCCCACTCTAATATCCGTGTACATATAATGATATAATCACATATCCGTATTTTAAAAATAATATATCAAAAGTTTTTTTTAAGTACTATTAAATGATTTTTGTAATTACATTTTTACATCCATTAATTCATGCTGAATTGAGTAACTCGAGTTCTTGTCAGAAAAAGGGACATCGTCGATGATCGTAGCATTATTGACATCTTTAGATTAGAGCGGAAAAAAGTTAATGATAATTATTCAATTTTTAACAGTAATTATTATGTGATTCTTATAACATACATGGTTTTTTTTAATAAAAGTTTTAATTATGGTATTTTGTAATTGATGGTACTAGTCAATATCGAGAAGAAGTTATATAACGTTTAAAATATACTATTTTTTTTATTATGGATCTGATTGGATAAGATTTTTAATATACACTGTTATTATTATAAATTATTTTTTATGTAATTTTAAACACCGTTACTTTAAAAATTCTAAAAATCACTTATTGGTTTCAAAATTATTTTGAAATGAAAAGTAAAAAATGAAAAGTTGGACATTATTTTTTTAAAAGAATTTTAAGTTCTATTTTAATAATCAAAACGTGATGGTTAAACAACATACTTAAAAGAAAAAAGTGTATACCATCATCGCAATCTTATAATTAATTAACTCTTATATTTGATTAAATATTTTGACGTTTAAAACTTTTACTTTATACTAATAAAACAAAAAATCTAGCTAAGAATTATATAATACTGATTCTAAACCATAATATACAGTAACATTGCACGTAAGGTATAATTTACAAGATCTATTATCTATACCATTAATGATATATTTGTTTGATTAGTGGTATAATAAGTACTTGTTCTAAAAATAATTTTAAGTTTATATTGATGTCGCAAGGACAACGTCATTATGACATCGCATTGGTCCATAGGAACAATAATAACATATACTAAGTAACACGTAATGAGATATTTATATATATATAATTTTCTTTTTACGTTAGTGTTCGTGTGTGTGTTGTTATAATACGAATTATTTTTCTACGTTTCGAAAAGTGTAATTTGATTTATGGGGAGAAACTATAATGAGTAATAATATGAATCTGATTAATGGGTCTTCAGAAGTGGGGAATAGATTCGAGTATTGGGTTGGCCAAAGTAATCATTTCGTTTTTTTTTTTTTTTGATAATTTAAATATTTTATTTTCTTCGTATACTCTTGAAATTTTTACATAATTTTTGTTTTCAAACCTTTTTTCAATGTTTTTTACCCCTTTGATCATTACGTTTTTTTAGTGATCCAATTGGTAGTTTCATTTCAAAAGCTTTAACTAGAACTAACTAGTCTATATCGGACCAACCAATCTTATATTGTGTTGTATGTTCTTTGTGGATTAATGTCTAGATATATGGTCGCAGTTTAGGTTTTCAGTTTCATACAAGTTTTGCATATTGTTGATTTGTGCGAATATCACTAAGATAGTAGCTGTCTTTTTTTCATAAATCACAATCAAATAAGAATCGTTTGAATGATGAAGAAATGTTAAATGTGTTAGAATGAGTAAAAATGATAGAGTTTACGAGAACAAGTAAAATAGTACATACGTGAGAGTAAATAGGACAATACATAAAATGTTAAAAGAAAGAGTTTTCGTAAAAAAAATCGATGATGATCAACGTATTTTGTATTTATTTGTGATGGATTGCAAACTGTATTATATGACAAGTTGATTGGTTGCGAACATATTTTAAAAAAATAAATTTTTATCTTTTTTTTTTTGTCAACAACAACTTTTTATCTCTCTAAAAATCTATTTCTAATGTGTTATTCTCTTTTGTGTCGCATGATACTATTCTCTATTTATAAATTTTTTATTCGATCTAAATTATGTTATTTATATTAGATTAGCGCGAATTAGATTCCGTAATGAATTTGGATCAAATCTTGTCAAAATCTTCAAAACTAATTAAACGATTTGAATATGAATCGAATATGAGATTGTACGCAATTCATTAGACCATTAATTAATTTTCCAGGTAAATAATATGATTCATATCCTAACTTGAGTAACCTAACAAGTTCTACATGGCCTTGATTGAGTAGGAAACAACAAAATTTGGATCAATAGCCCAAAAAAAATCCATCATAAACCATGCACTGATTAAGCTAAGTAACTCTAAATTCAAATATACATTACCTACACATGCTGGTTTTAAAAAGAGATAAAACATTGTACCTTAGTGACAAAATGTCAAAACATGAGAAAAGAATTGTAACACTAATTAATCAACAATCAAGTGAATCTGAATAAACCTAACATGGAGGGACCATCAAATGATTGGACATAACTACACCAATCAATTTTTTTTTTAATTCTTTTGAGTTTATTTTGGCATGAAGTTGTATATTAGGTCCCATCTTTATATGACATAATTTAGGGTAAATCGTATGAATTTTTAAAATTGGATCTTACCAAAAAAGTCATTGGTTATTATTACTTATGTTTGCCATTACAAGTTATCTATTTCCTTTATTTTTTGAGGGTCTGAAAATATTTTTCAACGACCAAGAAGTTACGTTACACTTTAATCATAATAAAATATTATATAAAGAATTAAGCTTATGTCATTCTATATTTTCTCTTTTTGGAGTATAATAAAAAATATTTTCCATATACTACATTGTCATTGGTAAAAGTATTCATTAAAATGATAAAGTCTCACAATGTCTGAAAATTCTCTGCCTTGTTTTTTTATTATCCATAATGTTTGTTTCTAATAAAAATCTAATATAATAAAATTTATTTTTGTTATTATTTAAAATTTCGTTATTATTTAGACGATTTAAATTAGACATATACTTTTTTTTTGTCATCATTAGACATATACTTTAAAAAAACTAACTTTACTATTATTTTCAAGCAATAACATAATCTAAAAAACTATAAATAAATAATATTTAAGAATACAAATATATTTTTGTAAACTTCACAAAGTACAAATTTAAGTATGTAAAATTTATTTACAATGGATAAAATAATTAAGTTTATTACATTATAAATTTAATAAATATAGTTTTATTTTCAAATAAAAATAATTCTGATGATTAAAGTGTTAATGTTAATATTAATGTGTAAAAAAACAAAACAAATAATAGGATCCCACAAAAAGAAAAAAAAAAACATTACTCAAACAAGGTTCAGGTTACTTGTGGACCAAACACCAATACTTCAGCCCATTTAAGGAAGCCCAAAAGGTTCGATTAATTGTTTTTATTTCTTCTTCTAATTATGAAATTCCACGTCAGCACAAAAACAGACAACGGTGGTCTGTGAAGACGTACAGTGAATCGCATCCTCGACGGAGAGGAAAACCATCGATTTCTTCATCTCTAGTCGTCAAACATCTCTCAATCATCATCTTTCTCACGACTTCTTCTTCTTCTTCCTTTTTCCCCCAATCGATGCAGCGATGCTTAACCAATAGCTTGGCTTTATCTAGCCTCTGATCTTAACCGCTTGATTAAGGTCTCTCTCTTGCTCTTGATTTCTCTCAAGATATTTTTAGGTTTTTCTCTTCGAGTTTTTGTTAGGATCGAATTGGGGTTTTAAGGTTCTAGTGTCGAATTCCGAGTTCTTATGTTCCGTTTCTCGCTGTTCTATACGTTGCTGTGTTCGTTATTGCTTTGATTTTAGACTATTTTGATATATATCTTCTTTGCTTCTTATAGAATTTTGATTTTTTGCGTGAAGATGGATAGGTTGTTGAATGAAAGCCCATCTCTGCTACAGTTGCACAAANACCTTCTCAATTGCCACTCAAGCTATCAGAATTTCGAGAGGCTTTTATTTCTCCGTCGAGGCACTTGTTATTATTACTCTCTCACGAACCTGAAGCTTTACTACTTCCTTTGGTCACAGGTTATAACTTTTTTTTTGTTGTTGGTTTATTTATAGGCTTATGCAATATACGTTTCATTTTAGTAGCGGTTGTTCAATTTTTCCTCTACTTGTTATCAGGGAGTTCTATTGGAAGTGAGGTTTTGGAAAGTTGTAATAATGAAGAGGTGAATAGCCCTACATGTTCTCCAACCCCCTTGTACAATTTTTCAGCATCTGGTGGGGAGGATATTGCATCTCCTTCTGGGTCAGGAGTTGGTTCTCGTGAGCCGGGTTTTGTAGATAACTGCAGTTCTGGTTGCAATAGTTCTCCTTTTATCTTTGATGCAAAGTCTGTTGCTTGGGGTTGTTGTGGAGATTCCTACAATCGGCATAAAGATCCATTGTTTAGGGAATTGTTGTTTGTTTCTGGAAATCAGGGTGTTACGGTCCATGCTTTTTGCTGTTTCAATGATTCATCTGACAGAGCCAAAGGCAAACCAAATGGTGAGCTGAAGCCTGGGAATTGGGTTGAATGGGGACCTTCTAGGCTAAACCAGAAATCAGAACACGAAAGAGTCTCTTCTTTTGATGGTTCAAAGCAGTGGTTGCAATCTTTTTTAGTTGATGTGGGAACTACTGAAATCGAGGGTATTAGACAGTCAAGGTTTCCTGAGAGGTCAGCGTTTCCAGGTTCTGCAGAGGTTGTTTCATTCAGCATATTCAATAGCGATTTACCTTTCTCGAATCTTCTTGTGGAAGACTATTCCATACTTGAGAAGGGTAATATACCAGAGGAAAGTAATGTAAGTGACAACAGTTTTCTTGTGGCTACTGATCTGACTGCAAGGGATGAAAAATCAAAAAAAAATTCCAGTGTAAACAGTTCGTACAGGTGCACTAAAGTTTTTGCCAGCGATTCTCATTTTCTGATTGGATTTGTTATGGAGTTATCAAACTGTGCATCTACCCTTATAAGCACTGAAAATGGAGGAAGCAAAGGTAAGTGCGTTGTTTTTGTTGCCCAACTTTTTAGCTGGGGGATTGAATGGGTTTCCAATGTGAAGTTTGACGAATCATCTATTGGACCTACAAATGAATGGGCAGATTTCCGGTTATCTGATAAATTTGTTATCTGCCTCAGCTTTTCTGGTTTGATCTTTCTATATGATGTGAAATCTGGGGACTGTTTTGCTCATCAGGATATTTTGCAGACATGTGTTCATGGGTTGCACTCTTCATTAGATATGCAAGAAGCAACTGCAGAGTCTCACATTGTTGGTTCAGCAGAAAGAAAAAAGTTTAGAAAGCTTGTTTTGGCTTCTCATACACCACTCATAGCTGCAGTTGATGAAAATGGTTTGGTATATGTGTTATGCATTGATGAATTTGTTTCCGTGGAATCTATTCCTTACTTACCTCATTTTGGGATTGAATCTTTTGTTGCGTGGAAAATCGGTGGCGTGGACGTTGGCCAGCAAAAACTGCACCACCCTAATTCCTTTGGCTCTCAAGGTGCAGATGCTTTATCTAGGTGTGATCCTAGGTTTGCTGCTTCTTATTTTTGGATTTCTGAACCATGTTTAGAAAGACAACATAACAATTTTGATCGAAGAGCTGGTTATTCTAGTTCGTGGCTGAGTGGGTTTTCTTCTCATCCTAAAACAAATTTGCTGGGACTTGAAAAATTTCGAAGATACTCACATGTCATACGGAAGATGTTTCTATCTGCCGAAAAATTAGGATTGGATGATAACATGTGTATTTCTCCATTGGGATTCACTCATTTCTCTAGAAAGCACACAAAAAAGGAAGATCAAAGTTGTAAGATATTTCATTATAGCCTGCACTCGCATATGAATGCGAGAGATGATAGTTATTTGAATAACGATGACAGCAAGATTTCTATTCAAGGTGTGAAAGAAATTTTCACAGGAGAATCAGTTGGTTGCTCTTTCCAAGGATTTCTTTATTTGGTGACTTGTAGTGGTCTTTCAGTTTTTCTCCCTTCCATCTCAAGAACCTCGAATTACCCAACTGTTGAGGCCATTGAATATCTGCAGCCACTCACCACTGACCTGGGATGTAAGAGAAGAGACGATTTGAGAACAGGGGAATCACGTTCTCCTTGGCAAGTTGAGGTCATAGATAGAGTTATTTTGTTTGAAGGCCCTGAAGCTGCAGATCGTTTGTGCTTGGAAAATGGTAAGAAACATTACTCGTTCCATGAACTGCAAACGTTGGTAAATAACCTTGTTGCATCATTAAGTCTTTTAATTCTGTAGATCTTGCCCTTTCATATTGTCCATATTGTCCATCGTGTTTATGGTTTTATATCTGTCTCTTAACCAACGTGGCTTGTCATGCTCAAAGAGTTAAGCTACAAATATCACCTAAACTACAAATATTGTCAGTGCATGCGGAAGCTAGAATGGAACTGAACATNTGTGGCTTGTCATGCTCAAAGAGTTAAGCTACATTATCACCTAAACTACAAATATTGTCAGTGCATGCGGAAGCTAGAATGGAACTGAACATAACTGTAACCGAATGCATGGTAGTAATGAAATCGTATTGGTGCTTGCAATGTATTTTCAAAAGTCTTCAGCTGTTTAGAGCATGAGAAAATATTCTCCCTTTCGTTACATTCACATTATGACTTTCGTATATCCCCTTGTTGTAAGAGCAGAACCTAACATATTGAGACTTGATGATGATTTATAGATCTGCTGACACAAAGTTTTGTTCAATAAGCCTATGGTATGTTAAATGAACCACTGCTGTCATAGGTTGGGACCTTAAAGTTGCTCGTCTGCGACGACTGCAAATGGCGTTGGACTACTTAAAGTATGACGACATCAATGAGTAAGTTGCTAGTAATTTTTGTCTGCTGTGTTTTTTTGTGGCCAATCTGAGAACCGTAGTTCCCCACAGTAAAGCTTAAACAACAAATATTAAAATAGAATTATGCGTGGTTGTATTGGTTGGGTTGACAGTTGACCCCTTCGGTTTTTGGTTTATAGTTTCTATTGAAGGATGTGACTACTTAGAGAAGAAAAATTGCTTGTTAAAAATTTGTATAATAGTGTATGATAACTCGTTCTGATGCTGCCAAACTGTTTTTCTTTAAAAAGTAAATATTTATTGGTTTAACTTGGATTTTACCCTCATCTCTAATGTATATTTGTTATATGGCGTCATCGGGATTTGTCTTATATCAGGAATTGATTCTTATTAACCTCTGCTGTATGAGTAGGTCTTTGAAGATGCTTGGCAATGCGAAGCTGGCAGAAGAAGGCATGCTAAGGGTTCTCTTTTCTGCTGTGTATCTGTTATCGCGGAAGAATAGAAACGACAATGAAATTTCTACTGTATCTAGGTGAGGTTTTTTGAGTAATCGTGTTATAACGGTAGTTTGGTTTCCTCAATTTCACTGAGGTGGATCAACAATCAATGGAAAGTAGTGTTTTCCCTGCTTGGTAGATGTGTCGTTACTAATAAGCATGTTATTTTAGATTTATGAGTATCCTGTATACCCCCACCTTTATTGGGCTAACTGAAACAAGGTGTTCATGCTTGTTACACATCGCACTTCGATTGAAGGCATGTTCAGTTCATGCAAAAGTTTCCCAGACCTCACTTTTTTTCTGTTTTACTTTTGAAAATCATTACGAGCTTCAGGATTTAATATATTGATTCATTGACATTTGATATTTCTGAGAAGCCAGTTTTAGCAACATAATTATCTTGTAAGGTTTAGTATGCCATTTAATGACTGGGTTGCTTTTACTCTGGCATACTCGTATTTATTGCTTCTGGTTGAATGTAGGCTCCTTGCATTGGCTACAAGGTTTGCAACCGAGATGATTCGCATATATGGCTTACTTGAATATCAGAAAGATGGATACATGTTGGAAAGCAGACCTGAGACACAAAGACTTTCACTTCCTCCAATTTCTCTGCATAGAGATCTAATGGAAAATTCAAGGAGGTTGTCAGAGATGGGTTACCTTTTGGAGGTCACCCGGAATTTTCAATCCCGTATTTCCAGAAGATTTAAGAAGCTGGGGAAGGTAGTATAATAAGTTAATTGTTGATTTTTTTGCTCTAGGTTTGACTTATGACAAGTTTTGTACAGTGAAAGATTGCGAAGTCACTGAACCTGGTAGACTCAAATTCTTTGCAGGATGATTCCCAGCTTGAAGTTGTTCCAGATGCAGCATCTGCAGAGTCGAGACAAGTTGACACGCATATGGTTGATACCAGTGAGGAGCTTACTTTGACGCCTCTGGGTATGATGGCAGCCAAAACTGGCCAGGTCATTGAGGAAATAAGTTATGCATCTGGCCTTGTACCCCAAGGGGTAGTTGCAGAAAAGAAAGTTCTGCCTCTGGAAAATCCCGAGGAGATGATGGCTCGTTGGAAGGCTAATAATTTGGATTTGAAAACCGTGGTTAAGGATGCTTTGCTCTCCGGTCGACTCCCTTTAGCTGTTCTTCAGTTACATCTTCAACATTCGAAAGACGTGGTCGAAAATGGGGAGCATCATGATACATTTACTGAAGTTCGTGATATTGGAAGAGCCATTGCTTATGACTTATTTTTGAATGTAAGTCTGAATATACTTGCTTAGACAGAGTAGTGTACATGGATGATGTCTATCACTTGGCTTTCTTGATGTGTAGGGTGAACCTGGGGTTGGCACTGCAACTTTGCAAAGGCTCGGAGAGGATGTAGAAGCGTGTCTCAATCAGTTGGTATTTGGCACAGTGAGGAGATCTCTTCGATATCAAATTGCTGAAGAAATGAGAAAACATGGTTTCTTAAGACCATATGAAGAAAATGTTCTGGAGAGGATATCCCTTATCGAGGTATAACATTTCCTAATCATTACATTTTAGAAGGGTTATGTTGGTTCTGTATGATGTTGACTTCATTTGAACTTCTTTGTTGCTCGACTCTGTGACAAAAAGAGGCTTTATCCTAGCAGCCACTTTTGGGAAACATATCTTGCTCGTCAAAAGGAACTCCTGAAAGCTGCAGTACCTTTAGACTCCAATAAAATTAGCTTGCACCTTGGGGGGTCGTCTTTGTTCCCGCATCTCGAGATCGAATGTGGTGAGGTTGATGGTGTTGTTCTAGGTTCTTGGACAAAAATCAATGAGAGTACACCTGAGCATGCGCCTGATGAAACCGATGCAATTGCTGGCTACTGGGCTGCAGCAGCTGTGTGGTCAAATGCGTGGGATCAGAGAACATTTGATCATGTAAGAAGTTGGATATAGTCATTCTTTCTTATGACATTAGATGTCTAAATATTTTAGTGCACTATTCCAGAATATAAGTACCTCCAGGTTTTGGGGAAGTTCTAACTGATTTCGACCTACACTGCATGTTTAGCTTAAAATTGGATCAGTTGGATTATTTGCTGGTCTGCATAGCTTAACAGTGTTTCTAGTCTTACATTGGTTCTTCACGGGATTGTGCCCAGTTGTTTCCTTGTTTCATAAAGAACCGGAAAAATGCAGACAAGAAGCCATCTGTGCTTGCTTCTCGTATAGCTACCTCTCTGCTTATCTTCTCCTCTTAACAAAAAATTTGGATGAAATTTTAGATCTGTAAATAGTGATTGCTCCCTTTACTAGATCTTATTTAGCGATGAATTTTTAGTTTGGGTTTGCATTTCATATCTAAATTAGCACGTTCTAGAGCATTAAATGGCTGCTACTGCGGTCTATTAAATCTACAAAAGCCCCTGAATTGGAAGTCTTCATTAGATTTCAGTTGGGAAAGTAACAATGATACATAATGGGTTAAAGAATTTTCATATCAACTGTGTTTTTTTGTATTACTCCATGAACTCACTCAGGCTACGGTTGTTCTGTTTGTTTCAAACAATGGCTGCATTCTTTTTGTCTTAGTAATATTTCCTGCTGAACTTCTGTGCAGATAGTCTTGGATCAGCCTTTAGTCATGGGTGTTCATGTTCCATGGGATTCCCAGCTGGAGTATTATATGTGTCACAATGATTGGGATGAAGTCCTTAAGCTGTTGGATCTCATTCCTGAGGATGTTTTATACGATGGAAATTTGCAAATCGCGTTGGATGGTCCGATGCAGTCTTCTGGCCCAGATTATTCACTTCCTTCCCGTAGCGAGTATATATGCTCCATCGAAGAAGTGGATGCTGTACTTGTGGATATTCCTTATATCAAGATATTTAGGTTGCCTGCAGATATGCGGTACTCCTTGTGGCTAACAACACTTATGGAGCAGGAACTTGCAAGAAAACTTATTTTTTTTAAAGAATATTGGGAGAACGCTCTAGATGTAGTATATCTTTTGAATCGGGCAGGTGTCATCCTTGGTAATTGTGAAATATCATCTGATGAGGAATCTTGTAGGCCATCCCTAGATCTTTGTTTGTCCAGAAAGGAGGAAGGAGCAAATGTTGATACCCTGAATGCTGTACACAAGCTATTCATACATTATTGCACACAATATAACCTGCCAAATCTTTTGGATCTGTACCTTGATCATCACGAATTGGTCCTAGATGATGATTCACTCAGTTCATTGCAGGAAGCTGTTGTAAGTGCTTTCCACGCCCATCAAATATTGTGATAAAAAATCTGTTCTTGCTATGCCTTTTGGTTGTCTTTTGAAAACTTACTTTTTACTGTGAATGCTAAGATTCTGTCAAATGAATTCAGGGTGATTCTCACTGGGCAAAATGGTTGCTACTCTCCAGGATCAAGGGCCGGGAGTATGATGCTTCATTTTCAAATACACGCTCAATTATGTCACGTGGTACTGCACCAAATGGTGAACTCAGTGTTCCAGATATTGATGAAATTGTTTGTACTGTTGATGACATTGCCGAAGGGGCAGGAGAAATGGCAGCTTTAGCAACTATGATGTGTGCTCCGGTGCCAATTCAGAAATCCTTGAGTACTGGCAGCGTGAACAGGCACAGTAACTCTTCTGCACAGTGCACATTGGAGAATTTGAGATCATTTCTTCAGAGATTCCCTACGTTATGGAGTAATCTTGTTACTGCTTGTTTTGGAGAAGATATTTCTGGCAACCTTTTGCGGACCAAGGCCAAAAATGGTAAACCCTGACACACCATACTGATATTTTATTTTGTGTAATTGTATTGTGGACATACCCTTACTGACTCTATGATTTATCAGTCTTGTCAGAGTATCTGAACTGGCGTGACAGTGTGTTCTTCTCAGCTGCACGTGATACCTCACTCCTGCAGATGTTGCCTTTTTGGTTTCCTAAGGCGGTTCGTAGATTAGTTCAACTTTATATCCAGGTATTATGATTTGCATCATACATCATATGTGCTCTTCTGATTTGAAGAACAGTTTTTCAACTCTATAACTGAGGGATCTAGTTGAAGTTAATGCTTGCACTGTAATCGGTGATATAATAAACCTAATAAGTTCTATGAAACTGTGGGATGGTTGTGACTTCTGAGGAACTGCCTCTAGACATATGCAAACCAAACCATTTAAATTATGCAGGAAGGAAAACGCATAAGTAGTTCTACACCAACCCTTACCATATTACAAAAGAATCTTGAGGCACTATACCAAATTTAGCAGAATGGATCCATAGCTCTCGGTCTACTCATTTCGTGGTGTTTTGTGTATGNCGTATGCTGACTCTTCTGTCTCGTCAAGACTGTTTTCCTCGAGCATCTTCTTGCAAATGGTCCGGGGATGCATAGCTTGCTTGTTGTTTGTTCTCTTTGACTTGACGACCTTGAACTGACCAGTAGAGGGTCTGATAGATATGGCATCCTTGCGTTGGTTCATTATAGTAGATAAGTAGCTGCTGATAGTGTTATATTCGTACTTCTTATCACTGTTAGTAAATCATCCCTCCAGGTTTTTCAGGAGGACATAATGCCTTGTTTATGATTGGCTACCGATAAAGTTACACACGGATTTGTTATCAGCAGTAGATATTTCTCTGTACAATTGACGAGCACACATGTTTTGCTTAAAAAGTTTTTACGCAGTCTTTTATACCAAAAAGTTTTATTGTAGGGACCTCTTGGATGGCTGTCTTTCTCAGGATATCCTACAGGGGAATATCTACTGCACAGAGGGGTTGAGTTCTTTATAAATGTGGACAATTCTACTGAGATAAGTGCCATAACTTGGGAAGCAATCATCCAGAAGCACATCGAAGAGGAACTTCATCACACGCAGACTGAGGTGGCACTGTCATATTCTTATTTGTCTAACTTATTGACGATGCTACCTTTGTGCTTGATTTTTTCAGTTTTATACAGTTTTCTATCTGTCATGTCAATGTCTCATTTTCAAAACTATCT
>OVAO01001122.1:0-16370 GCA_900406285.1 Biscutella auriculata
CACGTTAGAGTAAGGTTATTCTTTAAAAAAGTTTCTGAATTAATATATAGGAGATAGTAACCTCTAGTCACTTCGCAATCTACTACCTAGTTAGGGTCGGTTCTGAACATAAATTAATCAGATATGGATTTGATATTTATTTTTTTATTAACAAAATTTTATTCTAATTTTCGATCTAAAATTTTAATATAATTTTTACTAAGTCTAAACTGACCCAAATTATTTTTTTAATTATATTCCTTAAAATCTCATGACTGACCCTATACCTAGTAACATAGTTTTAAGGACTTCTTCACTCTTACGCCCTTACATGTGAAACTCGTATACTTAATTGAACAAAAATGGTGATATTGTTTCTCAATGGATCAAAAATTTCGATTTTTGAGAAGATATTTATCTACCAAATGTTTTTAGAATTCACCAATATCACTCTTCACACACCTTAACTTTTTACTATTACTATTATTTTCTAAGAAGTTCTAACTTCGGAACAAACAGTTCGATGTCCCTCTCGAATATTATTTGTATCCAAGAAACATAAAATTTTAACTTCTTTGTTAGGGCATACCTGCACCACTAGACCAAACACTTCTTTGATACACAAAATTTAGCTGTGTGTTCATGTAATTTGAGTAGGTACAAATCTTGTTATTTATGTTACACTGTTTTTAATAAGAAGTATCAATTGCACAACTCATTCGTTAGTTCAACCTTTGTGGCTGTGTCATCTTTAGAAAACTACTAATGAGATCGATCTTACAAGTTATTTGCTATTTCTAGTTTTGAAACCATGAAGTTGTTTTTCGCAAGATTTTATGCTTCATAAATCAATAGAAAAAACAAACAACATTTACAAGCTGAATTCATCACCAATCATTCTTCACAAATTCCACATCTCTCCTTCAAGATTGAAAGAGGAACCAAAGTTATCTAACTATCTCTAGGTCCGTTTCTCTAGAGTTTCAATCGAGATACAATTTTCATCTTTATTGTTAAACTAAATTGTGATCCAAGTAAGATAAAATATTTATATTTTAAAAAAATATTAAATCCAAAAAAAAATTTGATTTTTACAAATGTAAATATTTAAAATTTATTAATTTATTCATTTGATTTAATTATCAAATTAAATAAACAAAACAAAAATTGTGTAATTTGAACTTAATTCATAAGAAGGATATATGTCTATTTAAAAAATGAAGGTAATTTTCAATTTCTTAAAAAACTTAGTATACTTTTCAAATTTGTGGTAAAAGTTAGTATATGATCTAATTTTCTATTTAAGATCATAACTTACTGAAAATTCTCTTTTTCTCGCGTCAAAATATTAGGCATTTACTAAATATTTCACATGAGTAAACAAATAAAAAATGTAATGGATGTTGATACAGCAGCGCGATGACCCCACCACTCTCTAACTCTTTTACCAGTCATCTTTTAAGTAATGAACCATCGTAATTACTAGTGGTGAACTATTGCAAACTTTTAATGATAAATCATTGCAAGCTTGAATGGTGAATTATTACAATTATTCTTTAGAACATTTGATTGCAACCATTTGTTTCATACTTTCACATTTATATAAAAGCTTATTGTGTATTGAAAAAAGTACAAAAGCATAGATAGAAATTAACAAAAAAAAAAAACATAAACACACATAAAGCTGAGAAAATAATATTCTCGAATGAGCATTTTATAAGAAAATAAAATCATTATAATAGTTGAGTTTATTTTGTTTTTAAATCTAATAAATCATATTTTATTTTTTCTTTAAAAAAAACTCATTTTTAAAAATTAGCTCATATCAGTGTTTTATGAAAAACTAATATAATGATTGATTTTATTATGTTATAACAAAAACTAATATAATGATTAAAGAAATAATCATAGATTAGACACTTTTTCTACTTCATATTTCTATTTAGACACTTTTTGTAATTTAGACACTTTTTCTAAGTGTGACTACATAAATAACTTTCTACTACTCTAACTAAAACTATTTAACTTGTTCTGTTTTATGAAATTTCCTCTCCTTTACTCCCATCTGTTTTGAAATTCCAAAATATCTAAAAAAATAAACAAAACCCATGATTGGATATTGTTACTTCATATCTCTCTCTCTTTCATTTTGACTTTTCCAAACATTTACATAATCTTCAATTATTTATCCATGTTCATCCCTGAAGAGGAAAAATCACAATTTCTGCCACCACTCATAGTTCGGCCACCTCTCGCAATTCGGCCCAAACTATGAGAAAACACCGGGTTTTTTTGTCGTCGGCGTTAGTAATTCGAGGCCAAAGACCTATCGTCGTTGTTAGTGATTGAACCTTGTTCTAAAAATGGCTGAAAACTTCTTCGAATTCACTTGAAATCCTATGTTTTTCTCGTAAGTTAATCGATATTCTCTCTTCTTATCATTTGATCCTCTCTGTCTTTTCTTTATATTCGACATTTGTATAGGTTCTAAGAAATGATGAATTTTTGCTTAAGGTTCCATTGTTTTTTTTTATTAGTGTTCGATTATTGTTTGATTGTTCAAAATCCTTGAAACACAACTAATTTTTTGCGCTAGAATATTCAACAGGGTTTGAGTTTTATATTTTTTTGTCGGTTTATTTACACTTTATGGTTGATTCATTGTTGATACGTATCGATGGTTGATTTTAGTTTTTTGTATTGTGCTTGATTTTTTCATCCGTGATTTTCAAGTCGTTTTATTGTGGTTGATCTATTTAACCGACACGATGATTTTCTTGTTGACCTTATGTGGTTGATTACTCAGTCGTCTTTGTTGTCCTTTGAAGTTTCTACCTATGATTGATAACTTTGTGGTCGGCGCTCGAACACTAAACAAAAATCGAATTAGATTTTTTTCGGAGTAGTGACATGGTGCTTCGTGGTCATTTTATTTTTTGGAACTAAAATGATCCAACTAAAAACATCAATTTGGTTGTTTGTTTCAGGTGGTCAATATTGTGATCTATATTTTAAAGAACTTATTATAAAAAAAGACGCTAATTTGAGATTTATTAGAAGAAAGNGTGGCCAACCTTTTCTAGTGTTATGTTTCACTGTGTTTAATTGTGTTTCTCTTAGTATCAGGTGTTGAAGCTCTTGATAACCACTTGCCACCTAGATTGTTTGGATGACTTGTGGATGATTTGTAGAAGCAATATATTATTGATATTTATAGATGCCCCAATGAAGATAATGTGAATGAGTTGTGGAAGCTATATGTTATTGATATTTATGCAGATTTCTTGGTACCTTTATAATCCCAAGTATAGGCATCTTAGTATTTTGTGCTTTTGTTTTACATGGTATGATTCATCATTGTAACCAACATTTTATAGATCTTGTTTAAGGGATGTTGTTTTATGCATGTTATTTATGTTTATTTTTTCGTTTGTTGTATGGATGATGTTTTATGTTTATGTTTGTCCATCCTTTAAAACTTACATTGTATGAATGTTGTTTTATGTTTGTGTTTCACACACTAAGTTTATCACAACAACCAAAATTAAAACTATATGAATGTTGTTTTACGAGTATACTAAGTTCAATATTATATGGATGTTTTTTATGTTTATGTTTGATGTATGAATGTTGATTTATATTTGTGCTTTTGTTTGCAATTTTTGTATGACAGATACCGTAAGGCAACAACCTTATGAATGTAATTCATTTGTTGCTAACATTGAGTGATATATATATATGACAATCCCAATCAGTTTGGTATACTACAATAACAATTTGGATGTACTTTTGCGGTTACTAACATTATCTAATCCAATGTTTATGTTCTGAGAACCACATTAACAAATCATATAAAAAACCAAAACAAACATTGCTCATGTTGGCTGGATGGCTCACCATTTCATGCTAGTGTTTTAAAGTTGTGTGGTCAACATTGTGTGATGTGTATATCGAACAATAAGTTATTATGTGAATTAAATTTGATATATTATGGTCGAAGTTGTGTGGTCAATATTGTGTGAACGATATGTTTGGACAGTTTGAAGCATATTTTTAGACGGATTAGTATTACGTGGAATAAAATTTTCTGGGGTCGATCTCTCATTGCAATAATTCATTGTTCGTAGTTATCCATTTGTGTGGCCGGTCTCTCATTGCAGTATTTTATTGTCTATTATTTTCGAAATTCATCTTAAATTGTTAGAAAAAGTATAATTTCATTTCTGTAACTACGATTTCTTCTAATTCTAACTAGAAAAATATAAAACAGAGTTAGTATGATGAGGAAGAAATAATTGAGTTAATTTGTAAACACAAAAAAAAAACGAGAGACATGCACATATACCAAGATTTGTACTTCCAACACTCTAACTAGAAAACTTCACCCACATAATTAAAATTATTTCCCAACCAAACACAACATCAAATGGTTGGTATTTTTAACGTTTTACAAAATCTCTGTTTTTGGACTATTATACATCAAATACGCATGGTTCCAAATTACAAAATCCTAGCATTTGTAGACTTGTATCCATCAAATCAACATTATTCTCCAAAACAAAAATTCTAGCATTCTATAAAACCTCTGACTTTTAGTAGATTATTATCCATCAAATCGCATTATTTCCCAATATACAAAATATGAAATTCTAACATTTTACAAAATCACTAATTTTTTATAGACTATTATCCACCAAATAAAAAAATTTCTCACAATAAAAAAATTCTAGTGTTTTACAAAATCTCTCATTTTTTACTATTATTATCCAAAAATTACCATAATTTTCAAGAAAAAAAAATTATAGCTTTTTACAAATCTCTTAATTTTTGTGGACTAGTAAACCACTAAATTAGCATAATTTCCCAAGATACAAATTTTATCATTTTATAAAATATTTCAATTTTTGTAGACTATTATCTACCACATCAACCAAATTTTCCAAATACCAAATTCTAGCATTTTACAAAGTCTCTCAATTTTTTGAACTATTATCGTATATTTCAACATAATTTTCCAAAATATAACATTCTAGCGTTTTACAATTTTTTTTAGTATTTATGGACTACTATCCTTAAAATCAACATTATTTCAGAAAATACAAAATTCTAGTCTTTCACAATATCTCTCAATTTTTGTGAGTTACTATCCACCAAACTACAAAAATTATTTTGTTAAATAATTCCTCAAAATACAAAATTCTATTGTTTTACAAAATCTCTCTGTTTTTATGGATTATTAACCACGAAATCAGCATAATTTACAAAAAAATACAAAATTCAATCGTTTCAGAAAATATCTCTCTTTCTATGGACTATTTTCCAAAAATTAACAAACTTTCTCAAAAAAAAAAAATTAAAGTGTTTTACAAATCTCTCTATTTTATGAACTATTAGCGACCAAATCACCATAATTTCTCAAAATATAAAATTCAAGCGTTTTACAAAATCTATCTCTTTCTATGGACTATTTTGCACAAAATTAACAAACTATCTCAAAAACAATTATAGCGTTTTACAAATCTAACTAAATGAACATAACTTATCAAAATACAAAATTATAGTGCTTTACAAAGTCTCTCAATTTTATGGATTATTTGAGCATATTTTCTAAAACTACTAAATCCTAACTTTTTACAAAATCTTCTTAATTTTGTGGACTATTATCCACAAAATCAACATTATTTCCCAAAATACAAAAATTAGTGTTTTAGAAAATCTTTTAGTTATTGTGGACTATTATCCGCCACCTCAACAAAATTTCTCAGAATCAAAATTATAGTGTTTCACAAAATCTCTCAATTTTTATGGACTATTATTCGCAAAATGAAAAATTATAGGATTTTGCAAAATCTCTTGGTTTTATGGAATATTACCTACCAAACCAGCATAATTTCCCAAAATAAAAAATTCTTGTTTTATAAAACATGTAACTTTTTTGATCATTATCCATCAAATTAGCAAAATTAAAAATTCTAGTGTTTTATAAAATTTCTCATTTTTGGACTATTATCCACAAATCATTATTATTACCTAAAGTAAAAAATTTAGCGTTTTAAAATTTGTTTTTATGGAACATTTTCGAGTAAATGAGCAAAACTTCTCAAAATACAAAATTCTAATGTTTTACAAAATTTCTCAAATTTCTCAATTTTTGTAGATTATTATCAACAAAATCAGCATTGTTTCCCAAACACACAAAATTTTAGTGTTTTAGAATATTTCACATTTTTTTATTTATCCACCAAAATAGCATAATTTCTCAAAACAAAAATTCTAATGTTTTACAAAATCTCACAGTTTTTATGAACTATTATCCACCAAATCAGCATTATTTTCCAAAATACAAAATTCTAACGTTTTTTCAAATTCTCTCAATTGTGTGAACTATTTATCAACCAAATAAACATAACTTCCAAAAAAATACAAAATTTTAGGATTTTAAAAATATTTTAGTTTCATGATGTATTATCCACCAAATTAGCATAATTTACCAAAATGTAAAATTTTAGCATTTGATGAATTCTCTTATTTTGGACTTATATCCACCAAAATATCATAATTTCTCAAAACGTAAAGTTCAAATATTTTACAAAATCTTTCAGTTTTGTGGATAATTAATCATCAAATTAGCATATATTGGAAAATACAAATTCTATTGTTTTACAATATCTCTCATTTTTGTGGACTATTTTGTCAACTTTTGTGGGACACAAAGAGTTGGTCCACTAACCCAAAATCTCACAAATGAGAGGAGAAAATGCTCTCATGGGGACTCGAAGCCTCGACCTGATAACTAGTGATGCCAAATTTTTTACCAATAGACTAACGTCTCTTGTTCAATTTTGTGGAATTTTATCTACCAATGAGCATAATTTTCTATAATACAAAATTCTAAAAAAAAATTTAAAAATCTCGATTTTATGGACTATGATCTGCCACGTCAATAAAGTTTTCCAAAATACAAAATTTTATGGTTTTACTAAATCTCTCAATTTTATGGACTATTATCAACTGACTCAACATATCAAAAATACAAAATGTTTTTAAGGAATATTTTCCACCAAATTTGCAAAATACAAAGTCATATCATTTAAAAAAAAAACTTTAGGACTATTATCTACCAAATCAGTATTACTTTCCAAAATATAAAATTCTAGCGTTTTACAAAATCTCCATTTTTGTGAACAATAATCCACTAAATTAACATAATTTTTCAAAATAAAAATTCTAGCCTTATATAAAATCAATCAGTTCATGTGGACTATTATGCACTAGATTAACATTATTTCACAAACTAGTGAAATATAACATTTCAAAAAATAATCTCAACTTTTTCGAATTATGATCAACCAAATCAACATAGTTTATCAAAATTTAAAATTCTATCTTTTACAAAACCTCTCAGTTTTATGGACTATTATCCATTAAATGAATATAACTTCTAAAAATAAAAAATGATTGTGTTCTAAAAATCTCCAAATTTTATGGACTATTACCGACCAAATACACATAGTTTCTAAAAATACAAAATCCTAACATTTTACAAAATCTTTTAGTTTTGTGGACCAAATCGGCATTATTTCTCAAAAATGCAAAATTTAGCTTTTTAAAAATTCTCTTAGTTGTTGTGGACTATGATTCCCCACATCAACATAATTTTCCAAAATGCAAAAATTCTAGTTTTTATAAAATCTCTTAGTTTTTATGGCCTATTATCCACTATATGGTCATAACTTGACAAAAGAAAATATTTTAGGGTTATGCAGAATCTCTCGATTTTATAGACTATTATCTACTAAATCAACATAGTTTCCCAAAATATAAAATTCTAGCATTTCATAAAATCTCTCAGTTTTATGGACCATTATCCATCAAATTTACAAAATAAAAAATTATAGTGTTTTATAAATCTCTCATTTTGTCGACTATTATCCAACAAATCATTATTATTACCTAAAGTATCTACCGTTTATAAAATATCTTAGTTTTTGTGGAACGTTATCCCCTAAATGGGCATAATTTCCCAAAATACAAATTCTACTGTTTTATAAAATCTCTCAGCTTTTGTAGATTATTATCCACCAAATTAACATTATTTTCCAAAATACAAAATTATAGCGTTTTAAATATCTCTTATAGTGTGTCGACTGTTATCCACCAAATTAACATAATTTCTCAAAACACAAAGTTTCAACATCTTACAAAATCTTAAAGTTTTAATCGAATATCTCCACCAAATGAGCATAATTTCTAAAATATGAAATTCTAGCATTTTATAAAATTTGTGAGTTTTTCTGAACTATTATCCACCAAATTATCATTATTTCCCAAAATACAAATTTCTAGCATTTTTCAAAATCTCTCAATTATGTAAACTAGTATCGACCAAATAACCATAATTTCCAAAAATACAAAATTTAAGCTTTTAACAAATCTCTTTGTTTTCTAGACTACTATCCACCAAATTAGCATAATTTACCAAAATAAATTTTATCAACTTACAAAACCTCTCATGTGTGGACTTATTTTCTCCAAATCCGCATAATTTCTCATAATATAAAATTTTAGCTTTTACAGAATCTCTTAGTTTTTGTGGACATTTAATAACTAAGTTAGCGTAATTTTGAAAAATATAAAATTCTAGTGTTTTACAAAATCACTTAATTTTGTGTACTATTATCCGTAAAATAAGCATAATTTCTCAAAACATAAAATTCTATTATCCGTAAAATAAGCATAATTTCTCAAAACATAAAAAAAATCTCGGTTTAAATGTCTATTAATCACCAAATTAGCATTATTTACCAAAATAAAAAGTTCTAACGTTTTATAAAATCTCTTAATTTTTTTACTGTTATCCACCAAATGAGCATAGCTTTCCAAAATATAAAAATTCAGCATCGAAAAAAAATCTTAGTTTTCTTGGAATAAGGTACATCAAATCAACATAATTCCCAAAATACAAAATTTTATTGTTTTATAAAAATTTGTAGTTGTATGGACTATTATCCACTAAATGAGCATAACATCCCCAAATACAAAATTATTGTCTTCTACTAAATCTCTAACTTTTATGGACTATTATCTCCCAAATAAGCATAATTTCCTAAAATCCAAAATTCTACCATTTTACAAAATCTTTTAGTTTTATGGATTATTATCCACCAAATTAGCATAATAAATATGTGTAACATTTTATAAAATCTCTCATTTTGTACTATTGTCCATCACATCAGCATATTTGCCAAAATACAAAAAACAATTATATTAAATCACTCAATTTTATGAAATATTATCCACTAATTGAGAGCATAATTTCAAAAAATATAAAATTCTATTTTTTAAAAAATCTCTCATCTTTACAGATTATTATCCACCAAATCATCATAACTTTTCAAAGTACGGAATTTTAGCGTTTACAAAATCTTTGAGTTTTTATGGACAATTACCTACCAAATTAACATTCTTTTCCAAGATACAAAAATCAAGTGTTTTAAAAATTCTCTGAAATTTTGTGGACTATTATCCACGAAATAAGAATAAATTCTCAAAATATGAAATTCTAGCGCTTTACAAAATCTCTCAATTTTTATGGATTATTAATCATTAAATTAGCATAATTACCCAAAATACAAAATTATAATGTTTTACAAAATCTCTTAATTTTGTGGATTTTTATCTAGCAAATGAGGATAATGTTTTTAAATACATAAATTTAGCTTTGAAAAACCTCTTAAGTTATGTAAACTATGATTCGCCACATCAACATATATTCCCAAAATACAAAATTTTAATGTTTTATAAAATCTCTATGTTTTATGGACTATTAACTATAATCTAACGTTTTACAAAACATCACAGATTTATGGACTATTATCCACCAAATGAGAAGAATACAAAATTCTAACATTTTAAAAATCTATCATTTTTGTGGACTACTATTCATAAAATCAACATTATTTACCAAAATAAAAAATTTAGTATTTTGCAAAATCTCTCATTTTTGTGGACTATTATCAACTAAATCAGCATAACTTTCCAAAATATAAAATTCTATCGTTTTACAAATCTCTCATTTTTAATGGATTATTATACACAAAATTAGCATTAGTTCCAAAATATAAATATTTCAATTTTTGTAGATTATTATCCACCAAATCAACTTAATTTCTCAAAATACAAGATTCTAGCGTTTGCAAATCTCTCAATTTCTTAGAATATTATTCATCAAATTGGCATAAGTTGCCAAAATATATTTTAAGCGTTTTACAAAATCTCTCAAATTCTTTTTACTAGTATCCACCAAATCAAAATAATTTCTCAAAATATAAAATTTAAAGTGTATAAGACCTTTTAATTTTATAGTGTATTCACCAAATCAACATAATTCTTCCAAAATATAAAGTGCTAGTTGTTCCATAGTAAAGACGAGGTGAAATTAGATTTTTGAGTTGTTGTTTTTAGGGTTTTTAATTTTAAACTTACAGATAACACTATTGAGAAACAAAATCTACAAATACCTGATTGGAGATAATGAGTTCTAAGAAACTAAAAAAAAAAAATTATATCTACACAAATATAGTCAATAAGTCAGGAACATGGCAAGTAAAAAAAGAAAAAAAAAAGAAGTAATAGAAGAACAATAAGTAAAAATACATGTGGAAACGTCCGAAAAGTCATGCATAGTGCATATATTCACAATCTCATCCCGCTCTGCCTTTCGTTACATCGTAGTATCTTACACACAAAGTTTCTGATAAAAACAAAATTAAAACAACGAAAAAGAAAAAAACTCCCAATCTCGAACCTTCAAACCCTATTTCTCTACAAGAGGCTTAAGAAAAACGAGCCATTTTTTAACCCTCTGATCATCGTGATGGGGTCGTGGTGAATCAGTATAACTCATTGATGTACTTTCCTTACGACACAACACAGAGACAGAGATAAAGCCGAGTGTAGAGAAGATAGTGGAATTAGTTGGAGTGGTTATCAGTTTTGGAGGTTGTTGTTGTTTCAACTTCCTTCAACAGCATCCGGAGTTGGTTCCCCGGCGTCATTTTCTTCACTTCCTCTTTTGACCATATGAATATTCTCTTCACCATGTTGCAGAACTCACTGCACCACACAACATTTGTAAGAGAGCAGCCTAATCCCTTATCAACAATTATGAGATTTATGTGGGGATTCTGCAGAGTAAGAGAGAAAGAGAGAAACAGAGAGAGTGTGTTGTTACTTACGGCCATGGGTCATCACCGACAAGCATCATATCTCCCTCATCGTCTGTGAACACTATTTCCCATTGGTTGCGACTCTGAAGTTCGCCTTTTATGTCAAACAGCTTCTCAAGGTCGTCTATAAGCTCACTGTACCCATTTAGTGCAGTTAAATCCACAGCCCTGCCCACAGGTACGCCTTGCATCTGCACCTGTTCAGCAATCACCGAATCAGGATCCATATTCAATTCCTCAAACATTATACACACTGTGTATCTGATCTGCAACTCACATATTACACAACGCATATACGCTTCTCCGAGGCCATGTAACTAAAATGAGTCGTATGTGCTAATATGTGTTCATTACATACCTTGGTACGACTTCTTGTAGAATTGCTTTGCTTGCTTTGGACCTCTTTTGGTGATGTCTGCGCAGGTTCCTGCTTTGTCTCTTCTGATAATTTCGAAATCTCAGATTTTGGGTCTGAGTTGCTGTCAATAGTCCGTTTTGTTATGTTGATTGGTCGCATGGGTGCAGTTTTCTCCTCAGAAGCCGCAAGAGAGGAACTCATCAGATCGATTCCAAATAATCTACAAATAGCGGTTGTTTCAGGTTTCTTCTGCTCAACTGGGAAAACCATATGGTTGTTTAGTGTTGAGTCTTTCGGCATATTGGAAGCAGAATAAGAGCTCATTGGCCAATCAGAATTCTTCACATCCTCTGCTGCGATACGATAGCATTGCTGAGGAGAACTCCTCTGTGAGGTGATGCACGATTGTCCAAACTCGCGGGATTGCGTCAATACAGAACTCCAAAGATTTGAAGCTGTTATGCCTGCGTCTAAAGACATAGTGTGTGCGTGAGATATGTAGCAAGGAAGATTGAGCTACGTCCTAGCGAGGAAACTGACAGTTAGATTGTGTCTCACCATGTGCAGATACTTCACTAACGTGGCGGGGTTTTTTGTTCTTTAGCATAACTGACTGGGGAACATTTTCTGATGTTACAAATGGCTCGATTTCCCATGGTGAAACCTTATCAGGTCTTGAAATCGATGCAGGCTCATCCCATTGAACCTACACAAAAATTAGCAGACTGAGTGAGCTTAACACTTAGAAACATACTAAGAAGCATCTACCGATGTGGAAGGAATTTTACTTCTAGGCATCGCCATTTTGAGTCTTTCCAATGAGGGGAGCAGTCTTTAACGCCAACCACCGTGCCAGAAAATCTTTATCAGAAACAGATGTGTTTAGAGAACAGCTTTGGGGACAGAGAATTTGTAGTGCACATAGCAAAGAAAAAATTCAGACTACCTTCGTTCAGGGGAATCCTCTCCCTCAAACCGCATCTTAAATCTTACCCCTACAGAGAACTTATTGTTCATGGCTTCCAGATATTTGTTCAAGCTTATGATGAATTGGCTTGTCCTGCTCAAACCAAGACTAAATCAATAAGCAGAGCATTGAGGGAAACTCATCTTAGATGTTCACGTAAAGTATAACTGTATACCTTGGTTTATAGTATACGGTGAACATAGTTCTGGTTTGAGTAGCATGGCATGCCGTAGCAAGCACTCCCAGATGCATGCTATGACTTGATATGACAGATGAAGGCATACTGCTCTGTTGCCGATTAGCACGTCTGACTCCAACCCGCAACTCTCCTTTCTCCCCTCTGGACAATATAATATAGTTTGGAAATTTTGAGTTCAAAACCTACCAATGGACAATCAAAAAGAGACAAAGCAGGGTAGTAGTGTGAAATATACCTCAAGAATACAAAGGTGTCCCCGGCGACCAATCTCTTTGATGTAACAAAGGTGCTCCACCCTGTCGTCAAAAGATGCCTCCGTGGTTGGCCTGTTTAATTGGGTTCAGGTAAAACAAGATTAGTAATCACAAACCTAGTTCGCAACATGAGCGTACCGTGTGCAAATGACCAAGTGGAAATCTGGAAATTATCCTTTTATTTGAACTTTGTCATAGATGCTTCAAGTTTGATCTGAGTTCACAGGAAATGGATTCATCACCTCTAAAAATATGCTTGAATTTCCACTGATAACCATGCACATCTTCGGCTACTAACTCCTGGGTCGGGATTTGCTGAGTCATATCCTAGAGGATAACGAAAAATGAAATTGATATTGAAGGCCGAAATCAAAGTCAAATGTGAAGCCATTTGGTAGGAAACTAAGCACAGATTGTCCGGGTGTCTTAATACCAGTGGAGGAAGGCATTCCGTCGCATGTTTCCTTAAAACAGAAAATCCACCATGCGTGCTTGTATCAGACGCTGTCAAAACCTTGCTGAAAGAATGAACTTTTGGCCTTTGCGACTCGGGAAGAGAGGGATCAGGACTCATAGGTTCATCAAATCCCTGCAGTTTATAAATCCGGAAAACATTTAAAGACAGGATTTGAGAAATTGCAACTTAGAAGTCAACTAAATTGTTACTCACAGTTCCTTCAGGGATCAGAGTAATCTGGGCATATACTTCATCTGTCTCTTTCTCCGCCTGAGAACAAGAAAACTTATAAGTTCGCGCTTAAACCAAAACATTCTGTGAAGAAATCAAACAAGACCCAGAGCCGCTAATATTTTGTTCAAACATTCTAACTTGTAAGATTCGACAGTATTCATCTGTTACTATTACTAATGGTCATTTCCAAAAGAAGAACACACCATCAGGTCAATTCCCTTATGCTAAATTTGGAAATTATAGCTAGTCAACCCAAAAGACCCCCAGTTTGGTGACGCCAAGAGAAGACTAAAATGAAAACAGGGGAGAAAATAAGAATCAAAACTACATACCTGAAGACGGACGTTCATAACATTACAGAGAATCTTGGGAGGAAGATCGAAAAGAGGCTTCATCGTATTTAAGTCCTGCTGCGTTGAAGCTTCAAGCTGAAAAAAAGCCACAAAAAGATAGAAGTTTTTTTTTTCTTTTAGAAGATTTTCTCAAATCCGAAGACCGATCTAAAATAAAAAAAGGAAATGGAGCTTTTACTTGTTCCATGTGTCCTTGAGGGAAGTAATACACTCTTTCCCCAGCTTGAGGAATATCAACCAGAGGTCCCGCGCATAATTTCCATAACTCACCGTACAAATATTCTCTGCCACCGTCACCTATTTAGCAATGAACACCGGAAAATACTTCAGAAAATTATCGCCGGAAGAAAAAAATAGAAAGCAAAAATTCCGGTAGATTTCTAATTATCTCACTGAACAAACATACCTCCGCGATTTGCCATCAGCTCAAGCTTTTGACCAGACGTCGCCCCCGCCGTGAAGTCAATAATCAAAAATCGAAAGCTGATTAAATCTTCTATAGATCACCCCACACACACTTCTCTCACCTGATCAACGGAAGCTGAAAACAGTCCAAATTAGAGTGCCCTAATAACTGCGAATTAAATTGGATTCCGTCTCCACGTTTCTCTCTCCCTCTCTCTGCTCTTGTGCATGTAATGTAACGATCAGGAGATCTGAAACGTAACGCAACGAAATCACCAATTCCTGCTCTGTAACTGTAACCTCTTTCTCCCGCAAAACCGCTTCTTCAATCTTCTCCTTACCAACACCAAACTTGTCTCTATTTCGTGACTATTGTCAGAAACGCCGTTACAGAAAGAGAATCTCACTCGCGCAAACAAGTAAAATCCCGTTTAGAAGCGCGTCTTATGTTTTGTTACGCTCACACAAACCTTCGTTGCTTTTTATCTCCGTTTCCTGTCTCTTAAATTTTAATTTTAATTTTTACAATATTTGTTTAATATGTCTCAAATGTGGTCCCTTTTTTTCTTAAAGAGGACACATAAAAATATATTTGTTCTAATTTTCTATGTAAATGGTGCTGTATATCCAATTATTTTAGTTCTCAAGACGATTTTATAAGATATTATACCCTAGTAATACAGTCTTATAAAATATTTTGGCATTGATTCTCTTTTTTTACATTCTAATTAATTAAGGCGGGGTTTATAAGTAATTAATCATACGTACGTAATTACCGTGGATAAAATCATTAATGTGTTGGCGTTTAAGACTGCTACGGTGCGTGTAGGCGCGTGACGTGCCAATACGGTAACGGAAGTCGATCAGAGAAGTTAAGTTAAACAGAGCCGTCATCGTTAAGATTCCGTCACTTTTACCGTCTGCTCCGATGTAGGCAACAGGATTGGCTAGAGATGGAAATCAGAATCAAGCTTTTGACCTCTTTCTTTTCATAAATTACATTTCTGCCACTAAGGTGGGACCAACATCAGCACGTGGGAAGTATTGGATCTCTGATTCTTTTTCTTTTCTTTTCTTTTTTTCACGGTTCCACTAATTACCTTGCGCTGGTTTTTAGACAACTTTTTCACTTGAGATATTTATTTTGGTCTAGCAATATAATTTACGACTCCCATTCCAAAATGGAAATTTTTTTAGATGAATACATAATTTTAAAGAAAAAATATTATATTTAAGTAATCATTAATTTATTCTTCTAAACGATTTAAAACAAGATACAAATAATTATGTATGAGAATATAAAATGTTCAATTAACTTAAAAATAATTTCTTTTACTATTTTTCTAATTGATTCTTTAGATTCATCTGACTAATTTTTTGTATTATTTATTATTAACACTGAAATTTGAAAAAAATCTTATAATTTGAAACAAAAATTAAATTCTAGAAAAATCTACATCTTTTTTAAAAAAAGGAGTAATTAGTAACTACTAAGTTATTTAACAGTGATGCAAATGGGATTTCCAAAAAGGTTTTTCTCATTAGGTTAAACTATAGAATTGTGTTAATTAGGAGTAGCCTACTAATTTATGCTAGTGCAATCATTATCTTATTTTGAAATAAAATTTTGTCTACTACATATTGTTGACAAAAAAAAACTATAGAGTTGCTTTTATAGTACAACTTCCTTTTGGCATGTATATTTAAATGTTTAAGTTTTTCTATTTTTATAGAATTTTTTCTTTTGTTAATTTATATGGATCATAATGGGCTGACCCAATAATCAAAATCTTCATAAATAAGAAAAAAACAAATATTTTCACAGAAAATCGAAACTCTTATCTTATATCTAATATTGTCAAATGAATAACCATTGCACGTCATTTGTTATCATAATTTGATGTAGTAGTACAATTCAATATATATATATATATAT
>OVAO01001123.1:886-16363 GCA_900406285.1 Biscutella auriculata
TTATTTCCAAGAGATTGTTTAAGTTATTGGCTAATTGTTGTATGAAATTTTGTTTAATGCTTTCTAGTCATGCTTCTTGCCAAGATATTTGTGTAATGGTAGGATTAGAAAAGGGGCGTCCATCACGAGAGTGAGTTAGTCTATTTTAGAGATTCATATACATAGAATAAACCAAGGGTAGTTAGTAAACCAATCTAGCATGAAAACTTCTACCGATATCGATTAGGGCTTTTGATTGATTGTTCATGATGTTTGGGATTTGATATATTATGTCTTCACTCGTTTAATGTGCTTAATGCTAGATTGGAATTAATTACTCTCATCTAGATCTTAGGAGAATCATTGGCCGAGAGGTGTTCGATGAAGTGTCGGAATGAATTAAACTTGTGTTAAATGAGGCTTTTCCAAGAGATTGTTTTAGGGTTGTTTAGTAGTTGCATAGACTAGAACTTTAATGCTTCTTAATTATGTAGTCGTACAAGGTCGTACCCAACGACCTTAACTTGAACCATCGACCGTTTCTCCTTTCTTTGTTATTTTCTCTCGATTGATCTTCTTCTTTTGAGTGTTAAACGAGATCTAACAAGGTTCACGTCATTTGCATTTAGGGTTTGAGAGTTGTGAACTCGTGCTCGCCTCTCTCGTAGCCGGCAGACGTCGTGTTCTTCTCAAAGTGAATTCATACGCTATTAAGCATGTATCAGTTTCTCTGCGGTTTCTGTTCTTTTAACGTTCTAGAGCAGTGATGTCTTCAGGTATCAATAGAAAATTTCTTGTGCCCTTAGATCGCGTGGTCATACACCTGAGAAAAGAAACAAGAGAGTTGAATTATTAGTAATGTTGTAAGGAAAACATTAGTCCCTAGCAAATACAAAGAACTAATGGTTATCCCTATATCGTAATTCGGAACTAGCGCCAATTGATAACTTGGTGTTTTTGGGGTTAAGAACTCAATTATCAATATAGTAAGGTGGTAAATAGATTGTCGAACCAACTCAAGACAGAGATAATGCACTAGAACTATGGTGGATTCACTACCTCTAAGTCGAAGTAGTAGGTTTGTTTTCTCACTAGACAATCCTAAGCAATATTTAAATGAAATAAGCAATGAGGCAAAAATTCAACATAAAGTCAACAATATCGATTAAAATGAAATTCAGAAAAAAAGATAAGTCATGGACCATGGCAATCGAAATGAGCAGTCTTTTCATGCTGGTTTTGGTTCAATTCACTCAATCATGTTTATCTTATTTCTAGGAATATTGAAGTTAGACTAATTCACTCTCGTGATAGGAATCCCTTTCCTAATCATGCAACTACACAATGTCTTGGCAATCAATAGAATCAAGAAGCAATAAATACAATTTCATGCAACAATTAGCCAATCTTCAAACAATCTCTTGGAAAGAATCATCTAACAACCTATTCACTTGGCTCACTAATTTTATCAAACAATTTTCAAGCAATAATTTTCCTATGATCTAGACTAGGTTAGCTACTCCTATTCTAACATTAAGATCATGAATAGATTGAAGAAAATTATTATATTTAGTCCTAAACCATTTCTAACAATCAACAATTTATATGAGATTACTCAAAATCCATTCATAGAACACTTAGGTAGTTTCTAGACATGGTTTGAGAGAATTATTAGAATTATAGAACTAAGAAATAAATAATCAAACAAGAACAAAGAAATCTGAAAATGAGAATTGCAATAGAAAAATCATCAAGTAGTCTTTAACAAGAGTTAAGAATACTCAAATCTGGAAACTTAAAAGTTAACTAAAAACTCTTAGAAAACTTATTAAAAACTCATTAGGGTTTTAGTTTATTTGACTCCCTTTTATACTTTGCCAAAATCACGTAACAAAAAAGCCCATTAAGCTTGGAAATGCGGGACGTGTACTGGTCAGGTTGACCGGTACCCATCACCGGTAAAAAATCCTACGGACGCGTCTTGACTGGCCACCGGTCTTTGTATCGATGTGGCTTCGTGACCGGTACGTGTTCCTGTTTGCTTTACGAGTCGTGTTCCGTTTTTGTTACATGTCGGCTTCGTGACCGGTACATGCTCCAGTCTGATGTAGTGATTTGCACCGGTCTGTCTGGCCGATGTTGCTGATCGGTTCATGTCCTCGGATCCGAGACTTGTGCCATTTTCCTCCCTTCTTGCTCCTTTTTGATATATTCCTTGTCTAAGTCCAACTCTGCACCTGAAATGTCAAATGATATGCAAATGCAACCTAAAAAGACTCTAAATGCATCCTATACTAATGCAAAGTGTATGAAAACGAATAATCAAAACCGTCAAAGACACTACACATCAATGATCAAGCCTAGCCAAACATTACATACAGGTTGAGAGAAGACTCTTACGGACCGAACCTACTCATGTCTAGATCACGGGTTCCTTTAAGGAAATTCCCTAAACCCAACTACCTACTACTCAAACATGAGTACTATTAAGATTTACATGTGTGGTATGGTTAATAAACAAGAAGAAAACGTTTTTATTACAACAAATAAGAGAGTAGGCAAGTCTATAAGAGCCACATGTTGAAACAGTTCAAGGAATTTCGACTTAACACTTGAATTGATCCTATGGAACCTCTTTAACCGAACAAAACTCTAAAAGACTTGAGATTTTATAAGGAAAAAATAAGAAGGCAAAGAAACAACAACAAGAAAAGGAAGTAACTCATGGAAATAAGCCTTGAAGTTCTCTGCCTCAAAGACTAAACAACAACGAGAATGACAAAGAGAAGCCATGGGGTTTCTCTTGCACTAGAAAATGATATAGATCTTGCAAGACTAAGAAATACTAAGACTTGAGCACACACGAGGATCACTTACCGTAAACAGAAGTAAACAAGAAGAAAGAAATGATTTTTTGTTTGGTGGAAGAGAAGAAACAACTCGGTAGAGTTTAAGGAACTCGAGTACACTAAGACAAGAGCTAAAACCTCTTTTTCTATGATCTTGTTGAGAGTTCAAGAAAGAAATGATTTTTTGTTTGGTGGAAGAGAAGAAACAACTCGGTAGAGTTTAAGGAACTCGAGTACACTAAGACAAGAGCTAAAACCTCTTTTTCTATGATCTTGTTGAGAGTTCAAGAAAGAAATGATTTTTTGTTTGGTGGAAGAGAAGAAACAACTCGGTAGAGTTTAAGGAACTCGAGTACACTAAGACAAGAGCTAAAACCTCTTTTTCTATGATCTTGTTGAGAGTTCAAGAAAGAAATGATTTTTTGTTTGGTGGAAGAGAAGAAACAACTCGGTAGAGTTTAAGGAACTCGAGCACACTAAGACAAGAGCTAAAACCTCTTTTTCTATGATCTTGTTGAGAGTTCGGGCCAGCCATCCACTACATCGTCATTGAGTTGGCCGTTCCACTCAATATCCTCGTTTTGCTATAAAACCTATAAACTTATAAAAGCATCTAAATAAATTCATTGTCAAGTCAATAATGGTACCAAAATCATCAGTAATATAGGCTAGATGACATTAATTTATATTCTCATCAATCATCTTGTTCATATCAAATGGTAAGACCATACCATCAAAGTGGAGTTCAATAGTTCCCTTACGCACATCAATGATCGCGCCTATAGTAGCCAAGAATGGTCTTCCCAGAATGATTAGATCAATAGGCTTTCCATCCAACTCTAACACCACAAAATATGTTGGAATGAAGCATTCTCTGATAAATACTAGTACGTCTTCAAGCACCTCTTATGGTATGTGAGTGGATCTGTATTAAAATATTAATCTCTCTGATAGCGCGCACTACACTCCTGAATCAGCTCATTGCCCTGAATTCCATGCTAACTTTCTTAGTCGGGATCTATGTCATGTACTTCATCAGTGAAGGGACCATCTTGACTTCCTCAACAAAATGAAAACGAACTTCCAAATTTCCAACCAACGCCTAAGCCTCTCAAACTCATTATGCTTTGTCTGCTTCTTCGGTATGACTAGGTATTGCCCCTTTTGAACGTACGTGGGAGGTACATGTGGCTTTTTGGCTCATTGGTCTTGGATCGATCGGACTGTGTCGGCTCAAGAGAAGATCGATGGTGTTGATCTGGGATCGGTCGATCTTCAAGGTATAACCTGCTTTGTGGTATGTTATGAACCCTTTAACGATATTAACGTGTTTTGTAGCCTTTTTGTCTCATTTTGAGATTTTATAGGTCTATAGTAGACATTTTAAGAAAGAAAGCTTTTAGATGTAATAACAAGATTCATCGAAGCTTAAGCTCGATCGAACCTCACCTAGGTTCGATTGTACCTCTACTCCGAACAGGACTGTTGGGTTCGGTCCGCAAAATGTGGGATCGACTGAAGAAGTGAAGTCCAGTTTAATCGAACCAGACCTGGTTCGATCCAACCTCTTCAAAATCAAGATCGTTCGAACTGTTGCGAAAAATCCATGATACGATGTTGAAGATCAGGCGGGTGCGATCGAACCGAAAAACATGAATCCTTTTTTTGTGTTTTGAATCACATATCCAGTAGAAGCCCTAAAGGTATTCCCAAGACACTATAAAAGCACTAAGGCATCCGAATTTGTAAAGACACATTGCTTTTACTTAGTTTTTCCTTAATTTTAGTTTTACTTTTATTTTGCAATCTAGGATTTATATTTAATTTGTTAGGGAGATAGATCTGATATGACAATTTTGTATCTTGAATCGTATTGATTTATTCTATTCATCTTTTGTCTTTATGCTTTCATCCATGATATGTTTGATTGTTATAGTTATGTCTGAGTAGTCTAATATATTAGATCTTGGGTTTTCACGAAAGATGAATCAGGGTTCATACTTTATTAGGTTTAGAGAAAAGGAAATAAGTAGGATCATTGACTAGTTCTCATGATTTTACATAATCATATGACCCTTTGATAACTTTTTTACTAAGAACCTCAAACACTTGAACTTCACCATTAAATGGCCTCCTTAAATTATTATCCAGCCCTCTTTTCTTGATTCAAAGACTCCTTCATGAGAAACTCACGCCAATATTTAATGAACGTAGTTAGTTAATTGACTTGAATACATAGTATGGACAAGCTTGGCGGTCATCGTGGGGATCTAGGGACAATGTGCTAACGTGTTATAGTCTCTATGTGGTCTAAGGGATCAAATCTTTGGTTTTACGTAAACATGATTAATTTTTGTTTATCCAAACGATGTCATTTTGTAGTTTGTTAAAAAAAACTCAAGTCCTACAAATTCATCATATAGAAGGGTTATATTGCAGATGGAATACGATTTCATGGTTTTTATTTGCAGTTGTTGAATTTGTAGCTTTAAGAGTTTCTTTTGTAAAAAATCGTATGTTTTAATGTTTATCTGCTTTTTCTACATAGATGGATTGAGAGTATTCTAAAGCCTACAAGTTAATTTTAGATCTATTTCTTGTGCATAATTGAATTAGGAAACTCAAGATAGAGCTACACTTATTTGTCGTATGTCTAAATGTGTTTCGTCCAGATGGTGTTTGTGGTTGTTTCAACCAAGACGAAAATGGTCTTACGGCAGATATTGAGTCTTCGATTAACGTAGAAAATATACTTGGTCGTGAATCTAAATTTCATGTATATATAATAGATTTTTGTGTAGAAAATAATGAAGAATACTCAAATCTAAGTAAATCAATTTAATGACTTTGTTACATCTTTTGATTTTTTCTTTTGCTTTGATAGGGTGTCAATGATCTTAAACATCACCACATCATTGACCGATTTTGTTCACCGATTAAAAACAAACTTCCTCAACCGTAAGCATAGTCTTTGGCTCATCATAATGAACGATTAGAGTATGTTGGTTCTATCGCAAAAAATTCAGTCGCTACACCATAGAGCCTGTAGAGTTAAACCAAACCCTAAAGAACTCGAATCTGATTTATATAGGACATTTGAATGCTTTTGGATACCATAAAATTTTATAAAATTAAATGTACAAAATAGAAATAAACTATAAGGGATAATATATGTTAACTAATCAAATAATTTAATTAAAATACTAGATACAATAATTTAAAATAAACCCATATATATGTGTGGGTTTTCTAGTTACAATAAAAGAGGAAGAAAATGATAGAGCATGCTTAATTCAAATATGCAAACGAAAATTTGACCCGGTTCAATATGAAATTGGATTTTCTATGTTTGATATGCTCCAGAAAAATATATTTTGATATAAAACTGAAACTTCTATAACATTAGTTTTCTTACTGCGTATTAATATTTAATGAAAACCGTAAATTCAAAAAGAAACTGAAAAACACTCGGACAAGAATCAGATCAAAATCTGGTTGAAATGATGGATATCAAATATTTCTAATTGAGAATGGAAAAAGATGGATTTCTAAATTTTCGACTGGGACAATGGAAGTATTAATATAAAATAATTTTACTGTTATTATTTATATGGATATTTATGTGTTAATCATTATTTTGAACTCTCAATCATTATTAATATATTTATTTTGATATATAAATATTAATTTTATTAAATAATTATTATCTTAGTTTGATAATTCTTGTATAAAATTTAATAGAAAATCATTTATAATATGTGAATAGTGATATAAGAGTTGTGAAAGCAAAATGATTTAAAAAATGAAATAAATATCAGAATATAATTTTTATTGTAATTTAAGATTTAGTATAATATAATTGTTGATCATCTAGTAATTATTGTCAATTAGTTTTTATTTTTATTTATTTAGATACATTTAATAAATAAGAAAAAACATTGAAATATAAAAATATGTTAATTAGAACATTTTCTTAGGCTGACTTTTTTTTTTGGGAATGGTCATTCTTGTCCAGTTTTGTTGCTGTCCCAAATAGTACTAAGACATAAATGAGATAAAAAAAAATTATTTTCTGGTACCAAAGTAAAAATTAACTACCCAAATCTACATGGATAGATGGGTACATCTGGTCTTCTCAGAGCAGAACATTTGTTCAGATCAAATCAACTTCTAGGATCTTTTGATTTAATTTAAGTAGAGAATATCAAACGAACATAAAGCAAAGAAATATACATAGATTTTTGTTGACCTTGAGTTCACCATCGTGGTTACATCTCAGGAGAGGGAAGAAGGTTCATCAACCTTCCACTATGAAATAACGGAAGTTACAACAGTCCGGAATGAAATAGAACAGGAAGAAGGAGAAGAAGAGATTACAAGGGAAAATGAAAAAGAGACTTGCTAAGATTAAACAATCGCCACCTCAACCCTCTACTTCCACTCTTGATCAAATTCTCCATATCTCTATCCTTAAGGAGTCCATTGCAATCACTTTGACTCACTCTCTTCTCTTAAACCTCTCTTGAAAACGGAGGAGAATAATCTCAACCCTTTTCTCTCTCTCCAAAAATGGAGGCTCCAAGTGATAGCACTCACTTAAGCTCCAAAACCCTATCTTGATAAAGGACATTATTGTCTTTCACTTACAAACTTTATTACCACCAAGACCCTTGATAAGCTTGGATCGTCACCAACAATCTCCACCTTGATTCAAGCTTGAAGTCTCCTCTGTGAGTTTCCATAAAACCTTGAAAACCACAACTTTAATCTTGGAAAACTGATCTCTAATAACTTGCATAAGTGTCACTAACACAACAAAAACGCCTGATGTTCAAACATCAACTTCCTGCACAAAACCATGTAGCAAACCTCTGCACTAAACCATGCAGAAAACCCTGCACTAAACCATGCAGAAAACCTCGACACATACAATGTCTTCACAGCTGAGTTAAACAGTTTCAAAACACTTGAGCCATAAACACATTCTTATTTACCCCCAGCTTCAGTAACAACCATATTAAGCTTAATTCTCCTTTGATGCTCTTTAATCAGTTGTTAGTCTTGAAACCTAAGATAAACCACTTAACCAACAAATTAACAAGTTTATACTTGCCAAAATTATCTGAGATGTCCATAAGCATACTCATTTCCCAGAATAAATCAGCTTATCATCTCATTTCCAGTCACACATGTTCTTCATTGCCCTTTGATGCCAAAACACATGTAGCAGCAACTGGCCTTTCACCTTCAGAACATTCTGCACAAAACATGATTCTCTTTTGTTAACCATTTGACACCTCATGTGCATTAAGCTTGGAATCAAACCTTTCCTTGAATCTTTTGCAGAAAACCCAGAAACATACTCGTTTCCACCATAAATCAACTTATGTACTAGGAATCTTAATGCATCTAGATTATGTTTAGCATGCGGACGCGAGAGCACGGTGTTAACATCATTTGGATAAGTGTTAATCACGCGAGAGCGTTTTAATGCAATTTAGAATATTATAGATCTCAGATCACCTGTTGGATGAAATTAAGCACATAGACTTAGGACTTATTTCCTGAAATCGACTACCTAGTCAACTGCCTAGCTTTCTCTCTGAAATTAATCATCGTTATTTACCTGCAATTCCAGTACTTTCCTTTACTACAATTGACCCTTTAATCATGTTTTAAATAGGATCCGTTGCTAAAAACTTAGGTTTTTCATCTTTTGATCCATGCAGGTTTGACTTAGTACTTACAGACAACTCACTCAAGAAACCAGTAGGAATATTAAACAACCTCCCCATCATGATATAGGGAGTCGAAATCAGAGCTGATTTTGCGATCCTCCGTATGGATAAAACACCCAAGCACCCGCTTATATTTGGCCGCCTATTTCTTGTCACTGCCGGAGCAGACATAGATGTCCGAAATGGGATAGTTAAACTTAACTTGGGAAGACACGGAACTCAAACGTATTATTCCATGAGAGATTTACACGGTGAACAGTACCAGGAGCGCGCCTTCACCCTTGGGATCACCAGCTCGAGAGCCAGAATGATAGCATGTATGAAGAAGAATCCTACGAATAAAACGAAACGTCTAAATAGACGACACTCGAGAGTCAAATGAGATCTATGAAAATCACAAGGAATACCTTCCTTTGTCTGAATGCAGTGCCAACCAGATTGGATACAAGGACATTAACACCTATCTTGATCCAGGATGTTATTATCTTTCCCTCAGTATACTCGGAATCCGACTTCAAAAAGCTTTATGCAACACCAGTTCCTTGGTTCATGTGATGACAGATGCTTTCTGTAAGCATTTAGGCCTCACCCCCACACCAACTCCCGTCACACATTTAGCTAGCAACTCTGGAAGTTGTATCCCACCTATCTGGATAGTCCAGTGCGTTGCCATTCAGATCCAAAATTCATGGTTCAACACCGACTTCTACGTGATTTAGTCGATGTCGAGAAGGAATAGAGCAGTCGTCTTGGGGAAGGAATTTCTCAAGGATGCAGTAGGATGTATAGATTTCAGACACTGCGGTCTCGTTTAAAAAAGAGTCAGAAAAGATTATCGCGACAGAACCTACTTCCCGGTGTGTGTCGACACCAAAAGCAAAGATAAGTATGATACTCAGGATATGAACGAGTATCACGTTCCTGAATCAGAAATTGGATCAAAAGGTGTATCCGAGCACGGAGAAATTGAAGACGCGGAAAGTTTTGTAAGAGAGACACGTCAGTACATACCCGAAGCACCCATTAACGATGCTCAGGTCCGACTTACTGCGTTGTTTGAAAGACTATAGTTAAGGAACGAGACTACTCGTGGAATTGGTAATGAAGCATCAAACGAAAGAGTTATCGTCCCAGACCCACCGCACGTATACACACCAAGCTATCTTCTTCAGGAAGAGTTAACAATCTGAGTATGGACGATGGAAGGGCAGACACTATGACCAAGTCGCTATAAAAACGCTCATGGACCGAGTAGCGAATTTCGAGTCCAATCAAAACCGCCATTGACCCAAAATTCAGGATGTCAAGCTTTGTGACGTTAAACAAGCTCGCTTGGGAGGAAGTCCCATGTTTATCCCTTGTACATACGTTATTTGAATTTTTCTTTTAGAGTTTATATTGATGGCGGTGTACTAACGAGTTTTAGAGTTTGTCAAATTTCAGGCACTAAACACTTTTAGAACCGAAGAAATAGTGAAACGAGAAGGAAGCTCGGCCTACAAGGCATTGGATTGGTCATGCGCCTACCGATCCAGAAAATCGGACGGACAGGAGAAGGATCAGCCATGTGTCAACCGATCCAGGCGAAATCTCGTGTAAACAGGTACAGCATCGGTCATGCCATGACCGATGCACTGCACTGGCTTGACCGATGCACCCCACTATCTCCCTCTTGTGCGATTTTGCCTTAGCATTTAATGCAAAAACCCTTCTTTTTCACTTCTTCTTCATTCTATCATCTTCTCTCACCATTTTTTTCTCCATAAGAACATCTTCTCATATTTTGAAACCTTGATTCTTGCTCAAAAGTGTTGGTTTTGGTTGCTAAAATCTTGGGTTTTCTTCCATTATTGCTAGTTCCATCATTTAATTCTCCATTCAAGCATCTAAAGGTAAAAATCTAAGCTCTCATTTTCGTGGGTACTATTCACCATGAGTAAAACTTGAAATTTTTGAAACTTTTAGGTTGTGATTAGTATTTCATTTGCTTACAGCTCCTTGAAAAAGACAATGTTTCTTGTTTCTCTTAATGATTAACCCTTGTATTGCATGAATTTTGAAAATTTTGAAACCAAGCATTCGTCTACTAAGTTTTGTCCTTTTGAAATTGTTTATGGGTATGTTCCACTCACCTCATTAAACTTGATCCATTTGCCTTTAAGTGAAAGTATAAGTGTAGATGATAGGGATAAGGCCGCATAAGTACTAGCCTTACATGAACAAGCGAAGGCGAATATAGAGTCCAAGACGGAGTATTATGCTAGGCAAGCCAACAAGGGACTCAAAGCAAAATCATTCAAAGAGGGAGATGAGGCCATTGCACTAGACCTCGGGTACTCCGGGTACTCTTTTCCCTTAGTGAGTTTTGTCCCAATTGGGTTTTCTCACTAAGGTTTAGATGAGGCCATTGCACTAGACCTCGTCTCAAGACCGCACCAAGGGAGCATATTTTGGGAGAACTCTCTTTGGTTCTATCAAAGTGTTGCGTTTTATTCTGTCCCCTTTTAGGGTTTCCTTTCTATTCAAGTTAGACTATTTAAAGAAGTTGTAGCCGTTTTTGGCAAAGTACCTTTCAAACTTTTATGCATGAGATTTCCTCTCTTTGGAAGTTCGCTAAGGATGAGTCATATTCCTTAGGGTTTTGGTGTGTCATATCCAAAACCAAACCTCTCTTCGTTCTCAAATCTTTCTAAGTTCCTTTCTCTCATTTCCTAAGCAAATCGTTATAATATTGGATCATTGGCCAGGAGTCAAGACTCCATCTTGTTCCTCCGTCCAGATATCGTTCTTTCTTGATTTTGCTTCAATCGATCTTCATTATTTCTCATAAGATTAAGGTCCATTGCAGGGTTTTTTATTTGGAGTTCAAACGGACAAGGAACTCGAACAAGCTTTATCTCGTACGGTCGTACCGTGCGTACCACGACGACGTCAAGCACATTCTCTGAACAGATCTTGCCATTCCCTCCATCTCTCTCGATCGTTCCTCATCTTTAACCCTTAGAAAGATCTCCACCGAAGGACGTCAACTTTAGAGTTGTTCTGGTCAAAGGATTCTCCACCATTTCTCTCGTACAGCCGACGTAGCCATACACAGCAGTCGCCAAATCAATCCTCCGACCCAAACCCCTTATGACTCACTTCTCTCTTGATTGAATCTCTTCTTTGTTCTTATTTAAGAGATATAACAAGTTTGACGACTTTTGATTACAGGATTTGCGAGATCTCAACTCTTGGCCAGTCCCATTGCCGCGGCCGCCTCCTCGTGAGTCATCAAGACGTGTTCGTTCATGGGGAGAGCTACATCATTTTCCCTTACGGCTTTCTAACAACAATGAAGCGGTTAATCGTCAATGAGGCAATCTATGACCATGTTAGATCAAATCTTCTCTCTCGGGACACTCTCCCATCGATCGACAAAGCCTATAGCATTCTCTTGCAGGACGAAGATTCAAAACAGAGCCTCCACATATTTGATGAGAAGAACGATGTGAAAATATTGGTTGGAATATTTAGATTTTTTGTCATTTTTTACTCGCAAGCGTCTGTTATGGCCACCGTTGCACAAGTGGAAATCTTATATGTTTGAATAGAATAATGCGTTGAGAAAACACAATTGGAGACAGATCACTTATCTTACTCCTCTAGGTTTTCTTACAGAGATCTGAAGCCTCACAAACCCTCCATGGACACAAAGACAGTGAGGCTTAAAATAGCAATAAATCTTGTATTAGCCAGAACTTTCACATATGAAATATGTATGAGTCTATATTCATGGAACATTAGTTTTTTCTCATAATAGTGTTTCAAAACATTAGTTCACTGACCCAGATTCAACTCAAACTTAATCGAAAAAAACTCAAAACATACATACTATACTCAAACAAAATACATGAAATGAACATAACAAAATCACAATACACGCAATAAAACTCAAAACACACTCAAACATAACAACACTCAAAGACACATAACGCACGAGCAATACAAAAGCACCTAGCTCTATACTTAAAACAAAAATTACATAGGAGCACGATACAAAAGAGACAACAAACACAATAGCTTCACATTTTAATATCTTTTCTTTATTGGAAACAATTTTTAGTTTCTTTTCTCGTGTCAATATCAGGTAAAATCTTATGCTCCCATTTCTTTTTCTTTTCTTAGTTTTCTATAATCATTAATCATTTTCTTGGTTAAGTATGATAGTGTTCAAGAAGATATTCATCGTTTCAGCCAGGTGAGCTCACATTTAACTCTATTATGTTGTCTAAACTTTTTTTCTTTTAAGCTTCTAGTAGCGAATTTGTCCTGTATAGAAAAAGAAGATGGATAACTTCTAAACTTATTCGTAACTATCTCTGTTTTATCTTCTTATCTTTTTCCTGCAAGTCAAAGACAGGTGCATAGGGAGCCGATGACATCATTTGTTGAAAGCTGAAAAGTTTTCCAAGCGATCAGTCTTATAATAGCTTTCTGTGGAGTCGTTGGTTCCAGGAAATCAAGCTTTCTTTCTAGTAACCGACCAAATGTAATTCAATTTCACGTGATAATTATCTCATCCAGCGATGACGTCATAATTGGTATATCATAATACTTCATTCCATATCGAACATGTATGATGGTGCTCATAAAATACAACAAAAAATTAACTCGGTTATAACACAACATCTCTAAATTGTATCAGTTGTCCAGTTTTCATTCGAATTATTATAAACGTATCAGAAACATAATTTTCTGGTAAAATTGAGAAAATTGTGCTCAAGAATGGCTACAAAACGTATATGTTGTGTAGGAGACGATTGAGCAGAATGTTGAAGCTTGATTTTAGCTCGGGCGAGGCGCTATTGGAGCTTCAATTTTGCGTTTTATCTCGACGAAATTTATGGAAACCTTGGAAATTAGCTCATTCAGTTCATAATCGGGTCAAAATTAAATGGTAATTAAGCGGCTTGGTGAGAGTGGGCAACATAATGGGAAGCTTTTTTTTCTTTTTTCTTTTTTTTTAGTAATTGCTCATTAAAAGGGAAGAAATACTTTTTTGTAATTGCACTCAACAAAACACGATGATACTCAACTTTGAAAATCCCTTCAAAGTGGCATTCCAACGGCGTCCTCTATACCTAGACAATAACACGAATTTATTATCAATAAGATTGAGATTGATTTAAAGTAAACTATGATTTATATGTTAATTTAAATTAAAAATTTATATAACATAAAATATTAGAAATTTTATAACTTATTAATATTATAAATTATTAAATTAAAAACACTAGTGCATTGTGCAGATATTCTCTTCGTCCTATATATAATGAGGAAAATGGTAGCTCTCCAACGATGACACATCAATGTCTAGATATCAACCACGTTATATGTATCAGAATTTTATCCACACATGCATGGGATGAAATATTTCTATTTTAATAAATATTAAATCAAAAAATATTTTGATTTTTTTAAAAAAGTAAATTTTTAATATTTACTAATTTTAGTTTGGTCATTTAGTTTAGCTACCAAATTAGATAAACAAAACAAATAGTGTAACTTAGATGCCGATTAAATAAAGCCTTCGGCTTGCAATTCAACATCTTAAGCATTTTAACTTATTTATAGAGTTGTTTCATGTTCTCTTATTACTTTCTTAGTCGATGCGTAACTTTTTTAGAAAAACATGATTTCCTTTAAAAGTTGGGTATTTCATATCTGTTTTGAAAAATCCGAAGCACATAAAACTCAAAATAAATCTTAAATTGTTATTATATTAATTCAAATTTTATATAAGAATAATATCAAATAAATATAAGTAGGAAAATATAATAATAAAAAGTATGATTTGATTAGATTTGATATCCTTTTTTTTAACTCAAATGACTACATAAATTATATATTTTAAATATAGAAACATATTTAGTATTATTATTTTTTGTGGAAATGGAAGTTTATGTAATTTGATAAGAAAATTAAATCTTATTTTAATTTTAATCAAAGAATGCATGCGAGAGCGACACATCAATATTCTCGTATTAAACATCTTTTGATTGCAACATGTCATCAACATTATACCAAAATCTTCTAGTGAAACATAAGAAAAATGCTATATAGGGAATAATAAAAACTAATTTGACACATTATCCTATTAAAATAAATTAAAAATATATATTTAACTAATATCCTCTTTTAATCTTAAATCTGACATGTCAAGCTTATTATTTTTCTTTTTTCTTTTTTCCTTTTTTATTTTATAAATTTAAATTTGAAACTTATTGGCAAACACTTTTATATTTAATTATTTTAACTGATCTTTATTATTCGTGTTGCCAAACATTTATATTTAATTATTTTTAACTAATTTTAACAAATATTTAATTCTTTTATATTTGATTGAATCTACAAAAAAATATAAACTCAAAATTTTATCAAGTATATCCAAAATTTAATTTCCAAATAATATTTTAATTGTATATTTTTAGTAGAATTGTTTTGGTTGTTTGAACAAATTTTTTCTGTTGCCAAACACTTTTATATTTAAATATTTTTAATTAATTATCATTATTCATGTTGCCAAACAATATTTTTAGAAAAAAATCTATTTACAATCTTGTTTTTGAAAAGATAATCATGTTCTCGATTTTAGAACTACATAACCTAATGATAACTGGTTTACATTTTTATTATGATTTATTTTAACTCAAAACTCATGATAAT
Source organism: Biscutella auriculata (assembly GCA_900406285.1). Classification (NCBI taxonomy): domain Eukaryota; kingdom Viridiplantae; phylum Streptophyta; class Magnoliopsida; order Brassicales; family Brassicaceae; genus Biscutella; species Biscutella auriculata. Next base: position 16,161 of record OVAO01001123.1, read on the forward strand.
GAATCTATATTCTTAATTTTCTTAACAAGATATTTTTTAATCGGGAACGTCATTATTATTATTCATGTTGCCAAAAAATATATTCTTAATGACAAGAATTTATTTATAATTTAATAAATATGTAACTTATTCAAACCCACAAAAAACTTATTTTAATTTTTGTAATGTTTAACTTGTTCTAATAAATAATATATTCTATCCAA